>CM031569.1:5946834-6007834 GCA_018467065.1 Ephestia elutella
AAACTGATTATTCAAATTTTGTTGGTAAAAAGTTCCTGTGAAGTTTTCCGTGGCTAAGCTGCGTATAATTCAGTTATTTTTTTAACTTGAAGAATTCAAATTAATTTTTTCAAAGAAAGTCAGGATAAAAAGACCTTTCACGATTTTATGATCTTTCTCTATCTTCTTTCTTTACAAAATACATTTATAAATGGCGGACTTAAAGCCAAGAGGCTTTTTCTACAGAAGTTAAACCACAAAAAGGGGTGATGCAGATGAGAAAATAAGTATCATTATTGGAATGATTGTGCAAATGAGCAAGAGTGCATAAAAACACTTATAAAAAGACTTCCTCGAAAAAATCAAGACAAGAAATCTTAAGAAGACCGAAATTATCTTCTTTCTTCTACTCGGCAAGGATGCAGTCAATCTAAGAGGAGACATTAATAATGATGATGATAGATCTGGTTAGAAAATCTGTTCCTGTTATTGTTATGCACCACATCATTAGTGATTTTTATCGCTCAACATAATCACTTAGGAAATTCTAGTAAGAATGCAATCTGGAAAATCTGCTAGATAGTAATAAATATTACAATCTAGCAGATTACTGAGACACTGCAAATATGAATCTCATGATTGATATAGAAGTCAGTGTTTTAGAGGGCACAATAAAACACATCAGAATCCTCAAAATTCTTAATGACCTTAAGCTATTTCCATCCTCTTAATATAGAAGGAAGATCCTAATATATACGCAAACTTTAATGATAGCTCTACTTTTACAACGCACTTAGTGAAGCTCGTACAATAAAACTGTGAATGTATTCAAGAGCCAAGTGGAATATAAATGAAGTTATACGGGTTCATTGTTCTGGGACTCAAAAGAAAGGGAGCAAGGTTGCGATTACCAAATAAATGTTTCAAGTGACGGCACCAGAAATAAACTCGGAGGTACAGAGCAACAGAATATCAACATACCTAGATTCATTGCAAACTCACCACTTCATTACTGAGTTTCATACAAGATCAATCTACATGTTACTTGGACATGCAGCTGGATCTGCTACGATTGACTGGTATACAGAAATCATCTTCACATTATATTCCTAATGTATTCTGATTACTTCCTAGAAGTTGTGTAGACAGCAAAAAAAATGCAGTATAGTTTTTTATATTCATAGTAAATTTCTACTCCCACCGGATAGCAGCGTGGATGTATGTATAGGAATAGATGCTATGTACCCAATTTTTTAACGAAATAGATCTAATGGTTAGAACGATAAAAGCGGATAATTAGGTAGATGAGTTATTCGTCAAGGTTTTTGAAAATATAAAGCTACTGCTAGTTTATATTAAAAACCTACGAATAACTAAAACAAAAACGTCGAATTTACTGTTACAAACTTATTTTTAAGTTTACTATTGCTAGTCATAGTTGGCCAGTGATTTTTAGCCCACGCATGAAGTGAGTAAAGAGTTCTGTTGTTGATCTTGAATTCCCCGTGTTAAATAGGCATGATTTGTGCGTTATTCGATACTAGTCATAAATCTAAGAACAATTAACAATAGTTCGATGTTGGTGTGTTTATCAGGTCTTACAAATCAATACGTGTACATAACAATACCTCGTTCTTCTCAAGCTTATAAACTACACGTGCATTAATTAGCAAATTAATGTTTTAGTCAAAATAGTATACTTAGTAGATATTACTAATAGCTTCGTTTGTAGTTCGTTCTTCGTTTAAAGTTTTCGTTTATTAGTATATTATCAAGATAAAACACACGCCCTATAAATTAAATGTCTGTACGACTTTATATGTATGCACAGGAATCCAAATAGTAGGTATAACAACTAGAAATGGCAACTAATAATTTTATGATACTAAATGTTGCTCTCACACACGTAATAGACAATTTGAATTGATCTGAAATTCAGTTGAGTGTGTGTAAGCTAAGGAGTTATAGAGTCCAATTTTCATTCCAGATCAATTTTCATTAATCTACACTTCGACATAACTACTCCAAAACCCACTCTAATAATCCAAAGATGGTAGATGCCCTTAAACGTATAGATTGAAAATACTATTATGGTATCACAGACGTCACAGACTAAGAATGTATGAAAAAGTCATATGGAGACAGTGTAGCCTTAACACACAGTGAAATTGTAAGGGGTTTGAGATGCAAAAGTTTTTCTTCTGTATTATTATTAGTAGTTAGTAAGTGAGGTACACTAAACTGACAGAAAAGGGCTATAATCTTATAAATCTCTTCACCAAAGTTTTATGTAAGAAATATAGGTATATTCTAAGCATGATTTTTATCTACCCCTTCTTTAAATGCACCCGTGCGATTTCCTGCGTGTGTGTGATAACGCCCTAATATCATGGGGAGTAATGAGATCCACATTTGTCTTCTTTAAGGTTTCACCGAAATATTCTGTGATGACGTCTTCCGTCACCGCTTTGATGGTATCAATAATAATGCGTGGTGTGGTTGGATGATATGGCTGGGGTGAATTTAAAATGTTGCCAGTCATTTATTTCATTTCTGTATGGGAAACTTTTTGTTGGTTTTCGTAATAGCTGTAATTTTTTTTTATACAAATTGAATATATTCTTATGTTATGTGCTTTCGTACTGGTCTAGAAGCATAGAATGTGCCAGTTACTTCTCTACCCACGCAGATTGTAAAAGGTATTTATACTGGGGATGCTTATGCTATATAGACGCGGATTCGCCCGCGTGAATTTCCCACGGGAACAGTTCTTTTTCCCGGGATTAAAGGTATATGTCTATGTCCTTCTCCGTACTTTCAGCTATGTGTATGCAAAATTTCAGGAAGATTGGTGCAGTGCAGTAGATAAAGCGTGAAGAGGTAACAAACAAACCAACAAACTCACTTTCGCATTTATTAGTTAGGATTAGGATGGGCTAGTAACTGGGCTGACACTGTATCTGAATTTCAAATTCACTAATCTGTCTCTACAATATCTATAGGTACTAATGAATTATACCTAAACTACATAAGTATCAACATTTTCTAACTACACGAAAACATTCCTAAAACGAAATAGCGTTGCATAAATATTGTCAAAGATCTCCACAACAACCTCCTTGCACGGTTTTATTAAAAATCTTCCATTTGTGCGGGTATATTGAAGTATTCCTTGCTATGCTAACTTGTCCAAGCTGAGAAAGTTGCCCGTTCCCCGAGCGAACACTCGTACATGCAGATATTTCTGGTGCATAAATATTTTACGTGGCGTTTTGGAAAGCTTTCGACTTGTGCAGTTTGAAATTGTGATGCAAAAGGTTTTGTACGGTGGTTTAAATGCAAAGCGTTGGATAGAATGTTTCATGAAATAAGTAGAATACATCTAAACCGCTATATCATATTATATTTTTGTTATACATTTTTATTAATCCTAGCTTGCCAATATCAAAATCTTTAAGGCGGTTTTTTCATGCGTTATCGGAACTGTCATAATCCGGTGTATTCATGATTTATCCAAAAGCATATACAGTGTTACCCTGTTATGATGGCACTAATCCTGTAGCCCGCTGTACAAATTAATTAAGTACGGAAAATAGTCTTCCATTTTAAAATATTTTTTAATTAATGCTCAAAATAGAATTTGTAAAATCACAGTGGTTTTTTTTTATAACTTAGGGCGGCAAACGAGCAAGCGGGTCACCTAATAGTAAGCGATCACCGCTGCCCATGGACTACTGCTACTGTGGTGGACGTAATGCTAAAAGCATTCTCTACTGGTCAATATTTGATGTAAATATTTTATCGTAGGCGTGACAAAAAAAATAAACTCATTAAAAATCAGAAGCAATACTAAGAAACACGATATACTCGTACTTATGTGAGTGATTTGATTAAGAATGTTTTGAACCATCGAGATATTATGTATATATTTCGATGGTTTTGAACTCATTGTAAATATTTGTTAAAAATATATATAAATTAATGTGCCTCGATTTTATAAAAGAACGCCAAGTTTTAATAGTGATCTAGTAAAATGCTATTTCTGTACATTAGTTTTTTGTGAAACATGTGTTCGGGTGGAAGTAGTTTTAGGCGTTAATCCCCTTATATTTGTTTATCCCCAATAAGCTTTTTGTTTTGCCAGCAAATTTATTGGGTCATTGCAGGTCACATAAATATAAGCCCGAACATAATATTTTGGGGAAAATTTATTGAGGAATAACAATGTCGCTGACTTGCTACAAAATTAAATATTGTTTTAACGAAGTTGAAGAGATTAGTTTGATCTTATATTTTTAAGTTGATTTTGACTGTTAGTTTTTCTTTGTTCATCTAAAAAAAACAATTTTATGATACCTATTATTTTTTATTACTAGCTGTCAACTTTAGTAGTCGTATAATATTTTTTGAAGGTTGTAAATTTCATTGATGAATCGTAATTCAAAAGATCTTTTCCCTTAAATATATCTACAAATTGGAACTACTCCTAAAAACTACTACTTTGAGTACTAATTGCAGCTGAGATGCACAAAAATCCAAAAATAAGGATCTTTTCACTTGTTCAAAGACCAGTGTCACTTAACTTTTGTATTTTATAAACGATTGCCATATCAAAATGATAGAAATATCCTAGATATACGTCTAGGACCAATTCTACAACTTTACCCATCCCTTCGCAAACTAGAGAGCTAATTAATCCAAACGGCTGAGCAGATGAGCTGATAATTACTTTCCCTTCATCCACAGACGGCACATGCTCCATTTATAACACTTTTTGTCGGAAATTAAAAACCCTGAACAAAGTACGTCAAGTGCATGTCAAGTTAACCTACATCACAGAATTTGGAACGATATATACAAGCCAAATAAATTTTATTCAACACACGAAACTTTAATTTGTCGCATTGGACGCTGTGGCTCCTTAACCCACTCAGACTACACACGCTGTCGAATTGAATTTTCATTCAAATGTGAATTGTCAATTCTGTATTGCTACGTACGTTTACATTTTATTAATAGGTATTCTATTTTCTGATATTATGAACTCATCGCGGAGTTTCAGAACGACAGATAATTTTACATATTTACAGCGTTTACTTAATTCTTACTTCCAACGAGGACTCTATTCCGCTTTGTTTAGTCCGGTTAGGCCATTTCTAGCAAATGACACATTTAATTTTCCATAATTCACATTGTTACAAAGAATCCAGCAAAAAGGCCGCCTATTGTACGCATTACCTATATATTAAGTCTCAATGTATCCTTTACTTGTTTCGGTGCATATAAAGTATTTTTACTTACTTACTAATAAAAACAAAACCTGAGCTGCAAAGTGATTTCTCAATGCTACAGCTGATTGGCCTGATTGAGATATCATCTTCTGGACGCTATCTAGCTGTACTAATTAAAAGTTTTCTTACCACAACAAGGGACAAGGGCAGTGGAACGATTCATCACTTTTGTGTCAGCCTTGTTAGATTGCGGTATGCGGACAATGGAAGCGTAAACATGCAAGATGAAATTAGGGAATATTTAGTGTTTTATCACAATTAAAAGAAAATCTCTAAAAAAAACCCCTAAGAGCCTGACGAAAACTCGCTAGCAAAAACACAAATTATAGAAAATTCGAAAAGTAACCTTATTGTGTCTGCTTTAAGGCGGTGCTTACGTACCGCCCCTCACCCCCTCTGATTAGTCTTGGGTAGCGCTTTAAAGAGGATTTCTCGAAATTCCTACGGGAACAAAGTCCCGTGCTCATGCAAGTGTATGATAAAACATTAGTTAAGATACGGCTTTTTGCTTCTGTAGAAATTTCAGGATAAAGGTATATTTAGATACACATATATCGTAATAGTGCACATTTCATTGATCTTCTCAGTGGTAGAGGTGCCCATGAGCACAGAATTAATATAAGTACTGCCATGAGTATCAAACAACCTATAGGTAGTTTCAGTTACACTAATAAACATAAAATCATGGGAGACAATGTTACGTAGTTCTAGTTACCCTATAAGGATTTCAGGTGTGAAAAATATGAAGAAATTAATGGTGGACACGCTACGGGGTATTTACATTAACACCACTAAATGATAAATGTGCCACCACTACCTAAACATCAAAATAAAGCAAAAGTATTCAACGAGGAATAGAATAGGTACTTACAGCGGCTTGTAAGGTGTCGAAATCTATCAAGTAGATTTGTCGTGATTGAGTAACAAAGCAAACATTCGCATTGTATTAGTATGATTAGACTGATCCAGCATATCACTAGTAGTAGTGTTAACTCAATAAAATTTAAATTATTTATATATTTATTTATGTACAGGAAGGTTATATTAATTTAATATTAGATGAGAAAATACCACCACCACCCGTACCACTATACCGTTGTGATGGGGGACTTTAACGCGAAACTGGGCAAACGAAGCGATGATGAGCTGAGAGTGGGGAATTTTGGATATGGAACGAGGAATGCACGTGGTCATCTGCTGGCCGGCTTTATGGAGAAGGAGGGCCTCTTTATGATGAACTCCTTCTTCAAAAAGCCAAAACAGCGAAAGTGGACATGGTTGCATCCTAATGGCGTTACAAAAAATGAGATTGACTTCATCTTGTCGACGAAGAGGCCCATATTCAATGATGTCTCTGTGATCAATGCCGTAAAAACAGGAAGCGATCACCGATTGGTAAGAGGCACATTGAATCTTAGAATAAAACTCGAAAGGTGTCGACTGATGAAGTCTACGCTCCGACCAGCGCCTCTCCAGCTCCAAAACCCCGAGAGCTTTCAGCTCAAGTTGCAGAATCGCTTCGAATGCCTGGGAGACTGCGAAAATCTGGACAAACAGCTGGGTCTAAGGCCTTCAAAACCCTCCGTTCAAAAGGAACCAAAAAGATCTCGGACCTCACCAACAAACTAATGGAAGAAAGACGAAACTTGGTTCTGCAGTCCTCTGACGATGCTGCTCAGTATCGACGTCTAAAACAGACAGATCTCCAAGTCCCTAACTCGCGATTTACGCCAATTCAATACTGACCGTATTGAAGAAGCGATTAAGCGAAATAAGGGCTCAAAAGTATTTGCAAGGATCTGTCTGTTGGTCAAAGCCAACTGACCAAGCTGAAGACTGAGGATGGCAGAATCATTTCGTCGAAGCCAGAGCAGTTGGAAGAGAGTTGGTTGAGAAGTTCTACGGACAATTATACACCAGCGTACGCGCACCTGTCAGTAATCTGGCCAAAGATCCAAGAGCCAGATTGACCCGACACTACACCGAAGATATCCCGGACGTCAGCCTATACGAGATTAGAATGGCTCTCAAACAGTCAAAAAACAATAAGGCACCGGGTGATGATGGAATCACGGCTGAGCTTCTGAAAGCAGGTGGAACGCCGGTATTAAAAGCTCTTCAGAAGCTATTCGATTCCGTCATACTCGAGGGACAAACGCCTACGGCATGGCACAGAAGTGTGGTGGTACTTTTCTTCAAAAAAGGCGACAAAACCTTATTGAAGAATTATAGGCCTATCTCACTTCTGAGCCATGTCTACAAACTGTTTTCGAGAGTCATTTCGAATCGTCTCGCTCGCAGGTTTGACGACTTCCAGCCTCCCGAACAAGCCGGTTTCCGAAAAAGCTTTAGTACCGTAGACCACTTACATACGCTGCGGCAGATTATACAGAAGACTGAGGAGTATAATCAGCCCTTACGCTTGGCGTTTGTGGACTACGAGAAAGCCTTCGATTCGATCGAGACCTGGGCTGTGCTACAGTCTCTCCAACGGTGCCAAATTGACTATCGATATATCGAAGCGCTGAAGTGTTTGTACGAAAACGCCACCATGTCGGTCCGTCTCCAGGATCAAGGCTCGAAACCTATCCAGTTGCAGCGAGGGGTGAGACAGGGAGACGTGATATCTCCGAAACTGTTCACCGCCGCCCTGGAAGATGTTTTCAAGCTTCTGGACTGGAGCGGACTCGGTATCAATATCAACGGCGAGTACATCACTCACCTTCGATTCGCTGACGACATCGTAGTCATGGCTGAGACCTTGGAAGACCTAGGCACAATACTCGATGGCCTCTGTAGAGCCTCTCAACAAGTGGGTCTAAAAATGAACATGGACAAGACGAAAATTATGTTTAATATCCGTGTCGCACCCACTCCTCTGAAGGTTGGAGACTCTACACTCGAAGTTGTTGACAATTATGTATACCTGGGACAAACAGTTCAGTTAGGTAAGTCCAACTTCGAGAAAGAGGTCAACCGTCGAATCCAACTCGGCTGGGCAGCGTTCGGGAAGCTTCGCGATATCTTCTCGTCCAAAATACCGCAGTGTCTCAAGACTAAGGTCTTTAACCAGTGTGTGTTGCCAGTAATGACATACGGAACTGAGACGTGGTCGCTTACTATGGGCCTCATAAGAAGGCTCAAGGTCACCCAAAGGGCGATGGAGCGCGCTATGCTCGGAGTTTCCCTGCGTGATCGAATCAAAAATGAGGAGATCCGTAGGAGAACTAAAGTTACCGACATAGCCCGCAAAATCGCGTAACTTTATTGGCAGTGGGCGGGGCACATAGCTCGTAGAACAGATAGCCGTTGGGGCAGAAAAGTTCTCGAGTGGCGACCACGAACCGGAAAACGTAGTGTTGGCAGGCCCCCCACTCGGTGGACCGACGACCTGGTGAAGGTCGCGGGATGCGCATGGATGCGGGCAGCGCAGGACCGGTCGTTATGGAAATCCTTGGGTGAGGCCTTTGTCCAGAAGTGGACGTCTTTCGGCTGAGAGAAGAAGAGAAGATGAGAAAATACAAAAGTTAATTACTTTCGCCGCCATCCCACCGCCACTGGGGTGGGGCAAGCGTTGACCTCACCGCACGCTAGGTGGCGCTGACTTCTCGCTGTTGCTAACAGTTGTTGAATTTTTTCGTTAACTCAATTCGCAAACTTTACATAAGTGCTGATTTACGTAACCTATAAACGCCAGACAGCGTCTCTGTAAACAAGATTTGTAATCTGGGCTAATTCCGTCATAAGCGCCCTACAAAGAATTTCGAACAACAGAACTAAATTGCCAAAGACTTGACAAGGATTCCTCACCATGCATGGCCTTGATCCCAATTCTAGATCAAATGCGTCATCATTGGACGCTGGGTCTTCACATGACGCTGGTGTTATTTTTTGTATTTGTATTTTTGGATGTTGTTTCATAGTTTTTTGTTTTGCTTCGTAGACATTGTGAGTTTAAAATACCGTTTTTAATTCATGAGGATTTTCTCATTTTAATTTTGTTTTTTTTTTTTTTGTTTAATTTTAGTTTTTAGGTTATGTTTTAATGTTTACCATTAAGTTATAGAGAAAAAAATGTGCCTATGGTTCTGAGATTAAAATTTTTCTATACGCAAAATAATCACATGTTTTTAAAGCCAATATTTTTATGATAAAACTGGTTTAACTCTATTATATTACAAAATCAAAATGCAAAACGAAACTGCCAATTTTAATCGTAAATTTATGCGATACTATCATACTGATCGCTTATTGTGAATTAATTGCTCTTTGAGAATGATTTTACAATATACTAATAATGCAAAGTTTGGTTATTACATTATTTTTCCACAAATTGGACTTTGATAACAGAAGTATTTGCGTTTTGTTCTACTCGAACTCCGTGACTCATTTCAGTAGAAATTTATTTCTTTATCATTAGGAAATCACTGCACTGACAATTGCCCAAGGCGTGCAGTGAGCTAAAGTTACATTGAAACAGGTCAGATATGTTCGGCATAAACAAACCCTTTGAAATCTCGAACTCAGTGTAGGATATCAGCAGTATCGTAAAATACACAACACCATCCAAGCTTGTTCGGGCGTGAAATAGCAAGCCGTGTGATAGCCCCTGTGATAGCTATCTTAAGGCAGATGAAAACAGAAACATCAACCTCGGTAGAGAAAATGTGCGAATGCATCAGTGAAACGAGTTATGGATAATTTCGCTTCCGTGGAAATTTCTGGATTAAAGGCGTTAACCTTTGGGACATTTTAGGTTAATTATGATTGATATAGTGATAGCTAAGGCTAACCTAGATATCAGTGTTCTTAATTTTTAAATCGACGCAGAATATATTGCATAGAAAAAGCAACAAAAGACATCAATCCAATTTCCGCATCATCAGTTTATTTTCTTAGCATATCTAATCTATCCGCAAGAGACCCGGCAAAATGGAGGGACCATGAGGAGAGCCTATACCCAACAATGGGTGATACAGGGCTGAAGAAGAAGAAGAAGAAGAAGATCTAATCTATTGGCATCGGATGACACTTGACAGGAACCGAAGCATAATCGTTATGGTATACTTTATGTTTCATTATCATAGTAAAAGAAGGAATCCTTAGATGTTAAAAATGTACAATTTTCCAATATTCCCGTTTCAGCAGCAGCGGCGAATCGGCCCTGAATAGATTTTTTTTTGACACGTACAACGAGACAATGCTCTTAAGCAAAAATAAATAAGTAAGTATCTCTACTTTGTTAGAAGTACCTATTTACTAACATGTGATGGGTCTAGACGCTTTTATTGTGCTGACAATTACGTCTATGTCCCTGTGGACTAACAAACTTCTAATTGTAGTAAGACATTAGTAGGTTAGTTAAATAAACTTGGAAGTGGGTTTTGGAAGTCGAGACTATTCAGTTCATATGCAATTTCTTTCCCCAACCGATCAATAGTAACACCAATTTACCACACCAGTGTAACTTAGGCACACTAAGGTTAATCATATTAGACGTAGAAATTCACAAGAAATCATTCTAAAGGTGAATAAAGATCAGGATTTCTCATTACTTTGCCATATCATTTTATATAGACCATTGTATATTTTTTTACGAAATGTCTCATTATTTAGCAAAATATCCCGAAACATGGACGTCCAAACTCATCGAAGTGAAAGGTACATTTGTTATGCTACTTGGAAACATGATACTTAATAGAATTCGTGACGTATCATACGCCAGGAGAATCCTCGATTCTTTGCAAATGATAATAACAGGGTACAGGGTGCCGACAGGTTGCTATGCAATACACGTAGTGTTCGAGGAAGGATCACTGTTAGTATGCGATTCCATGCTGAGAATATCTTGTTTTATAAGCGGTTTGATGTATGGCCGACCTTTGTATTCGATTCGAATAGATTTTAACCCCGAGGGGAGAAAGGTGAAAACAGGGTTTTGGTTCAAAGGAGATGCATTCTTGTTTGAAGGTATACTGTTAACATACAATTTATGTGTGGTTACAGTATAACTTCAACAACACACATACTCACTTTATAGTTTACTCAGAGTAAACGTAGATTTGAAAAATCCTTTTTTGTGTATGATAGGTAGTCATATTAATGAGAAATTTTATACCAAAATTCCCTCCCTACCGCGAGGCACAGTATTTCACTATTTGAGAACATACAATCAAATCTGTACTATTTAAACTAATAATATATCTAATACTGAATATAATAAAGCTGAAAATGTATTTTTTTTGGTTTGTTTGACCGCGCTACTGTTTAATCTCTGAAACTACCAGTCCCATTTAAAAAAATATTTCTGTGAGAGCAACTATAGGAGGAAATCGCGTGGCACAGACAGTAATACATACATTTTTTTGTCATACTTATCAAACTTGGCACAACCCTGAACTATTTTCTATACAAAGTGTGTCGTAAACCCTAAACTCCAGAAGCGAACATTCAGATGCCGTTAATCTTCCAGTTATTTAGTACCACTGTTCGGAACCATGTCATTGGCCTATTTGGCTCATCGTCAAATGCCAGATACGCATGTTCCAGTTAGAAAAATTACATTACTTTTGCGTATATATTGACGTATGAAGTATAGACTAGATTTGATTTATTCTTAACTAATTTCGCATGATATATACTCCATAAGGTGAATAATGCTAAATATTCAGAGGCTGGCTCAGGGGCTAAATAAACATCATGGAGATACAATTTTAAAAATCGATACATGATTTGCATTTTTATTTTCTAACAAAAATTATTAAATGATGACATTTAGTATCAATACTGTAGTTAAATGTTCTTAGACTTTACTACCTCTTTAGCTCCTCCACCAATTAATAGTTAAATAGAATTTGGTTGCACCATGACTACTTTATTTACCAGTGCGTGAAAGACAGAGATGTCAAGCGATTTATTATACGTAAACGACAGCGACCCACCGGTGGGCAGGGCGGCTTTTGTTTGTGTGTCATTTTAATTGTCATTTAACGCAAAGCTGTGTACAGGATGTTACTAATGTACGGTTTTCCAAGAAGCATAAACGTTAATTTTCTCGAAAATAGCGTGTAGAAAATTGAAAAAACCACTGATATACTTTCTAAATAATAGCCAGTAATTAGCACGAAAATATTTGTAGTTAATTTGTGTCCACATATATATATAGAGCTGGTAACTCGATGACTCTCGTAATTTCTCTCAGCAAGTGGATGTAAAAATGAACCTTGGCCAGGAACGAAAATTATGTTTAATATCCGTGTCGCACACCACTCTGAAGGTTGGAACTCTCACACTCGAAGTTGTTGACAATTATCTGCCCAGGACAAACGTTTGGTGAGTAAGTCAGCTTCGAGAAGAGGTCAACCGTCGAATCAACTCGGCTGGGCAGCGTTCAGGAAGCAGCATTCTTCGTCAAAATACCGCAGTGTCTCCAAGACTAAGGTCTTTGACCGTCGTGTGTTGTGGCGTGTAGTATACGGATTGGGAACGGCTGGTCACTTACTGGGCCTCATAAGAGGCTCAAGGTCACCCAAGGAGCGATGGAGCGCGCTATGCTCCGGAGTTTCTCTGCGTGATCGAATCAGAAATGAGGAGATCCGTAGGAGAACTAAAGTAACCGACATAGCCCGCAGAATCGCGAAACTTAAGTGGCAGTGGGCGGGGCACATAGCTCGTAGAACAGATAGCCGTTGGGGCAGAAAAGGTCTCGAGTGGCGACCACGAACCGGAAAACGTAGTGTTGGCAGGCCTCCCACTCGGTGGACCGACGACCTGGTGAAGGTCGCGGGATGCGCAGCAGATCCCGAACTTTGGCGCAGGACCGTTGATTGTAAATCGCGGGAGCCTTTTGTCAGCGGTGGACGTCTTTCGGCAAGGAGAGATAGGAATATTATAAAAATTAGAAGTCTAAGTGTGGTTTGTTTGTTACTCACTTGCGTTCCCACGCCGTGGTGGAATCTACTGAGCAAAGACCTTTTCCGGAAGACCATTTTCATTGTTGCATACTGCCCAACATAGGGGTAAAGGTGCAGAGATGGAAGAAAGAGGTCAGGGAGACCGAAAAGGATTCCATGTAAGCGGGAAAGAGAAGGCAGGCGTATCCCGTGTCGGATCAGACCTTAAACGTAAAGCCGAGAACAGAGAAGTGGCGTATACTCCACCGGACAAGAGCGCGGCTCTTAGCAATCACGAAGAAGAAAGAATTTCTGATAAGAGTTGTGCGATCAAATTGATTCACGGGGATTTAATGAGCATATTACACACACAAAGTACCTATAGGTAATATAATGCTAAAATATTCAAAAGTAATATTAAGTAAAGGTGAGGTGTACTCAACTCTCATACTAGGTATCTCTGTTTATAGATACATAAGTATAGATTCTATCCCTTCCGGGTCAGACAGAGCCAAGTGTCCACGAAAGTAGAGACTCTGAAAAGGCCACGCTTGGCTGAATAGTAGCAGATCAGCTATTGATGAAATGGAGATTCAGATATAGTGACAGGTTTCTAGCCTATGACAAGAATACCCAATTTAATTTAGAATACCTATAATAATATAAGAATACCTAATCCCTTGATTGACTTTTACACTGCACACACAGCTCACTCACAAACATAGGTACTAAATTGAACCGAATACCCTTGAATTCTAAATTAAGTTTTAGTGTCAGAACGACAGATATTTTACATAAAAGACATCAGATGACACTTTTATTTGCTTTATCATTCCGAATTCTATGATTGAGATATGTAGCACACCTTTGTTACTTCTGTTTTTCATCCTCGTAGTTGAGTCGATTATGCTTAAACTTAACTACGGTATAACTTGTACATTAGAGAAAGTCCCCAAAGATTGAAACAAAGTCAATAAAATAACAATCCCGCTGAAATAATAAACCCGGCGTTACGTATAACAAAAGATTAAACCGATTTCCATTTTTGTAGGTAATCGGAAAAGTTAAAAATCGAACGCTCGACTTTTGATGGATTAAGGAATTATATCGGAGTTTTGTAAGCGTGGGAGTTACTTTCGTGATATTGTATGTCGAATTGAAAAATATAGGTACCTAAACGAAATCACTCGAAATTCACGTGACAAGCCACGCCTTTTTTTATCGTATAACATCTTTAGTATTCTGTCAAAAACGATAAAAAGGTAACTTGATTAACTAAAACTAACTTAAAACTAAAAAAATAGGTAATCTTAAATTAACTCCAACTTAAAAATTAAATTAGCAATCTTTAGAATGCCACGACGGCCTGTGGTGTGGCCTAGAATATATAACCATCTCTTCCCGTGGGTGTCGTAAGAGGCGACTAAAGTTAAAAACACCAGAGATGGGCAGCAGCATCTTTCCGCGTACTATGCCATCACCGCACTGCGATCGCCAACCCGCCTGCCAAGCGTGGCGATTACGGCAAAACCCTCCATGGATAAAATCACTTGGGGAGGCCTTTGTCCAGCAGTGGACGTCTTTTGGGCTGAGAGAGAGAATGCCACGAGGCATGGAGAAACGATGCCATGAATAAATTTAAAATCCTTATATAAACTTTTTTTTAAGTTAAAAGAAATATATTTTTATAAAAAAAGAACTTTCTATTTGTAGATTAGTATAAACACGTATTATCTCTTTTTTGCTTTTAAAATAATGTAGTATTTCAGCATAGACACAGTCTAAATTACTAATAGTTTAAAAGAAATACCGTTGAAACTATCTTTTATTTCTGTTGAAATTTACTGCTACGCTTCTTGATGAAATTATTTAGATAGACATATAATAGACTAGCTGTTGCCCGCGGCTACGCCCGCGTGAGTTTCGCTTAGATGAAAAAATTTTTTGTGTTCCAAACTGTAAAAACCTAAACTCCAGTACTCAAAATTTCAGCCATTTGGTCATCCCGTGTCCCGCGGGAATATATTAGGTACTCGTAGTACAGTCGCGGTGTAAAAATGAATCCAAAGTAATATTTCATTCAATAAACGATCTTCATCTGCTCGTTATCTACAATTTCCCGTGTACCACCACTCCCTCCCCGAGTCCCTCTTTGTCCTATCCCGTGTCCTGTCTATTTATACGTCAGTAGAAAATGCTCATCAGGTTGATAAACTTTAGCAAAGATACCATTTCCATATTTCTTATAGTTTAGCTGTTTTGTTAAGGTTCTTCATCAGGTGTTCCAGTTTTCAAAATCAATTAAAGCCCAGGATTAATAGCTACACAACAAAAAAGTTTCATTCAAATCTGTCCAGTAGTTTTTGCGTTAAACGCGTACATACATACAGGCAGACAAACAGACAGACAAGAAATCCCAAAAAAAAATTTTTGCTTTCTATTATTCTTTTTAAGTGGAACACTTAAAAAGAATAATATCTATCCGTTTTAGTCATAAATACTAAATGTACAGACATAATATTTTTACTGTTTTATTATATGTATAGATAATACATTTATTTCTTGCCACAATCACACACACACAAAACAGACTAAAAAAACAAACGAAAAAGCGAGAACATAACAAAATAAAAAGTACAAAGTAAGTGCATATTGTGCATGTGTGTGTGATTAAGAGCAATCACTGATGATTGATATTTCAGAACGTCTTATAAAAATACACTTACAAGTCGTTATTAAAACCTAATTTACGCACTAACACAATATGAAATATGGGCTGTGAAATCCCAATGATGATAAGTGTTTTGCTACTCAAAGTAAATAAGACGCAGAAATATAGCCAATTTACATACTTTCCACCTTTATATCTATAGCAAGCAAAAGTGCAAGAATTATGTAGGTACACATTCTTAGATATATTTATGTGGGATGGCAACATTGAATGAGAGAGATAGAAAGCTAGTGTAATATTGTGTCTGACGGAAGAAGTGACAGTAAGAAAGGGATGCGTTAGTAAGTTAGAAGGGAGAGGAAGAAAAAATGGAGGATTGTGCCAAGACGAAAGAAAGACTTAGTAAAAATTTTAAAGACGATAGAATAGATTTGAAAGAAGTTTTGGAAACAAGCATTTTATTTAGAAAATATCACCACATTTATTTATATTATCTTGTTAATCTTATACTGTTCTTTTCTTTAAATGGTGCAATAAAATATTGATCTATCTATCTATCTAAAATAATCAACTACTGCCCTAGCTCTGTGTGAATTTTGTCCATAACATTTAATTACACCGAGAAAATTTTGAGGTAGGTATTACCCTACTCGCGAACATTGATACTTTTTAAAGCCTAGAAAACATAGAGCAACACGGACTCTTCCGGGCCGCGCGCGGAAGTCCTTGTTGCTCGAAGCTAGAAAAACGTAACTTAGACGAAAAAAAGGAGTAGATATTTTTGTACATTATTTATTTTATGTTTACGTTCACATATCCATAACAATGTATTCGCATTACAGTCAGACAGTCTGAAGCCTGGGTGCCGTTACTCATGTAATTATGATCCATTAGGCGAAATGCAGATAGCTTGCCGAGTTCATTATCATTATACATGTACGTACAACTACTCGACGGGTGAGACGTGTACGCAAGAACAGGAACATTTCTTAAACATTTCTTGTCATATTGTTTGCACAGCCTCTTCTCTTATTTTATTATTTTTATTTTTCTTAACGGTTGACTGGATGAGATCCCTTCATGGAATAAGTCCGCCGTTGCCATTTCTTCTTTTATGTTAATTGTATGTGTATTTTATGTAAACAATACATATACAATAAATATAATAAAACTGTAATTAGTCTGTGTCAGTACATAGGAATATATTTAAGAAAAAAAACGAGGAGGGGTCTTTATAGGGCCAATAGAATCCAAAACGATTTAAAAAAAAAATTGTCTGTCTATCTGTCTGTGTGTTTATACGCGCATTACGCAAAAACTACTGGGCCAAATTTGATGCAGTTTTCACTGTTGTACTGTTAAAGGTCTAACTTAAAATCTGGCGTAAGTTTCATCTTGATCGGTCACTTAGAACCTGAGATATTAACAATAGTATATTACGCGCGGACGAAATTCGCGGGCACAGGCTAGTTTGTGCAACAAACAAACATCAGTCGAACACGCTCGAACACGGACGTTTTGTTCGTACAATACGAACGAACAAAATAAGCAATGCGGCGGTGTTCGATGTTCGTATGGTGTATTGTATCTTGACATGCAAACATTTTGTTACCGTACGTCTATATGGCTTTATATAGGTTGAGGACAGACAATTTTTATTATCGGTATTAAATATCAATAACTTAATCTTTTACATAAACTGGATCGGAAAATGATGTTCCATAGTAAATGTTGGAAATTACTCTGAAAAAACGTAGACCCTGACAACGTCTTTATTCATTACACTTTATTGATTATTTTACTTTCGTCGTTCGTTATGTTTTTCCATTAATATTTAATTTAGAGGTTAAAATTTAATATTTTGCGAGTAGTCACAGTGATTTGTCTACTTTGACGAGATTATCGTCGTCTCTTTTGCAGGTGAGTAACCCGTGTTATGTATATAATGTTTTATCTTACGTTGGTTTTAATTAAATTGTACTCTAAAGATGAGACTATACTAGAACTACCATTTGTGTTTAATCTAGTTTGATATTCTTTTATGTCTCTTATGAATTGGAACATCTAGAGGTTTTTATTCTTTGTAAAATATATAAATTTTAAGTTAAAACAACATAAGAAATTTGTGATACATGTTTTAATTCCACTTGTAAGTAAATATAAATATTTGCTATTACTACATACTTTGACTGCTTTTATTTGTTCAAGAAATATGCTAATTAATCTGGAATAACTAAATTGTAATTGAAATATTGAAAGGTTATTAACCCTCTGTGATCTTTTGCGATAACGTTAAAAAGACTTTTAAACAAAAAATTAAAGCAACAACCACAAAAAGATCTTTACAAAAAATAGCAAAGTAAACCTTTTCTAAGTAATATTAAAGTAAATAACTTTTTGATATTACAGTAATAACGGTTTTTATCTTCAATACAATCTGAAATCTCATTTCCACTGGCTAGAGTCCGTCGGCTGCTGTATATTGACACTATTATACCTTATTTTGATATTGGGGTAATAACTACAGGGGAATATGACTTCTTTAAGTGTTACCAAGCGTTTGGGCAAGATCTGTTATGAGGCTCGTTGTTTGCAGCCGCCATTTTGGAGACTTTTTGTGTTGAGTGTATTAATACGAGTAGTTATTTGGTTCAATGTCTGTTACACTTGTTTCTGAACAAAAGTAAGTCAATATTTTTTTTTTTTCAAATATGTTTCGTCAAAATTTTGGTTGGCCAAAGTTATTTGGCCTAAAAGTTTGGCCAAATGTTTGGTCTATAAATTTGGCCTAAAAGTTTGGCCTTGTTTGGGCTTTTTCTGTCATCAGTTATCTTATTAACTAACTAATATCTAAGCAACTTTTAAAATATGTACAAAAATGATAACCGGTACCTTATACTAAAAAATTAAACACATGGCAATTGTAAAAACCAAATGGATAAACTATTTCAGATCAATATATTTGGTCTTTCGAATATATTAATGTTTTTTAATTATAATTTTCATTACAATTATATTAAAATCATTGAACTTTGTAATAACTTATAATTATGACTTCGCTACTGAATGTCGATTAGAACTCTCTATGCTTCAACTCTTTGAAGGAATGTGTTTATTATATTTTACAATTTATATTTGCTCCTCAAAGATCGACTCATTCTAGGATTCTCTGATAAAGATACATATTACGTGTTCCCAGAACATTTTCCAATTATATTTATCTTTCATATAGATATTACGCATTCCCAGAATGATAAATTCTTTGAACAGAAAATATAAATTGTAAAATATTATGGTGAATGTCGTCTCTGATTACGTAATGCTAGAGATCGAATTTTGTCATCAACCTGAGTGTGTTTGCTAAATCAAGGAGTTTCGCATGAAACTTTAGTATAAAACGAATCGTCGCTATTCTCCGTGCGTTATCTCACAAAGTAAATTGTTTTCATTGTCATTGCCAATGCTGGCTGAGTCTTTTCACATTGGTCGATTTCAGAATAGAGCGAGTTACAAGTAGGTAGGAGTAAATAAATAAAATAAATATATACGGACAAATTACACAGATTGAGCTGGCCCCAAAGTTCGAGATTTGTGTTATGGGATACTAACTCAACGATTCTATATTTTATAACAAATACATATATTGATAAACATCCAAGAACCAGGTCAATCTGAAAAAGATCATTTTCCATCTTGACCTGACCGGGGATCGAACCCGGGACCCCCTGGTTCAGAGGCAAGGTCTTAAAATAAATTGAAAAAGTTTGGATGTGTGAGGATCTGAGTATGTATGTAAAAAAAGAAAGAAAGAAAGAAAAATTCTTTATTCGACAAATTTTGCACTAACTTAACATATTTACTAAATTAACACTAAATTTAACTAAATGCGTTGAAATGGCGACCAGCTCATCATGGTGCCAAGGCAAAAGCCAAAGCGCTGATTTTCAGCTGGTACCAAAAGAGGAGGCGAGGTGGCTAAAATATAAAACCAAAAACAAAATAAAAAAAAAAACATAATTGAAGATTTAAAAGCAGAGACATGTTGCATGAAAAGAAGAAGAATTAATATAAATATTGAAGGGTAAAAATGTTAATTCTAAAAAAAAAAAAGATATATGAGTAAATAATATATATATACTAGTTGTTGCCCGCGGCTTCGCCCGCGTGAGTTTCGCTTAGATGAAAAGTCTTTTTGTGTTCCAAACTGTTTCAGATGTTTCGGATCTTCGATTTTTATACGGCTACAGAAAATGCTCATCAGATTAATCAAGATTTGCTAAGGCGCCATTTCCAATACGTTATAGTGTAGCTGGTCTCTTGGAGTTATTCTTCAGATGTTCCAGATCTTCAATTTTTATACGTCAGCAGAAAATGCTCATCAGGTTGAACGATTTTTGCTAAGGCGCCATTTCCTTATATGTTATAGTGTAGCTGGTCTCTTGGAGCTTTTCATGAGATGTTCCAGATCTTCAATTTTTATACGTCAGCAGAAAATGCTCATCAGGTTGAACGATTTTTGCTAAGGCGCCATTTCCATATATGTTATAGTGTAGCTGGTCTCTTGCAGTTCTTCATCAGATGTTCCAGATCTTCAATTTTTATACGTCAGCAGAAAATGCTCATCAGGTTGAACGACTTTTGTTAAGACACCATTTCCATATTTCTTATAGTTTAGCTGTTCTGTTATGGTTCTTCATCAGGTGTTCCAGTTTTCAAAATGAGTTATAGCCTATATGTTGCCCAGGCTTAATAGCTATACAACAAAAAAAGTTTCATCCAAATCCAACCAGTAGTTTTTGCGTGAAAGGCGTACTACAGACAGACAGACAGACAGACAGACAAGAAATTCCAAAAAAATTTTTTTGCTTTTTACTGGACAGATTTCGCTAAAAATTATTACGCGGATGAAATGTAATTTAATTTCTATAATTGCACAAAGGGAATTATACGGAAATTCTACCTAAATGGACGAGGGTCCATTTAGGTAGAATTTCCGTAATTTCCAGATTTTCGAGGGAAAATCTGGTAACAATGATAGCTTGACTATGAACTCATAGATAATTAGATATGCATGTCATAAAGCTATTAACTGTATTGTAACAGCTCTATCGGTAATTGTTATTGACTCATAAAATTAAATATAATAGTTTATTTCTAATCTTTATTAAAACCACTAACTGATTATTGATTACCTAAGCAGATCGAAATAAATAAAAGGATAACATGTCAAATTCGTTTGTCTCTTCTTCATTAATTTATTTATTAATATACTAGCTTTTGCCGGCTTCGCCCGCGTGGTTTCCCCACGGGAACAGTGCTTTTTCCAGGATAAAAAGTAGCCTATGTGCTATTCCAGGTCATTATCTACCTCTGTACCAAATTTCGTAAATCCGTCCAGTAGATTTGCGTGATTGAGTAACAAACATCCTCACAAACTCACAAATTCACAAACTCACAAACTCACATCCAAACTTTCGCATTTATAATATTAGTATGGATGACTTCAATTGATCCAAGTTAAAATACTTAGGAACTAATGGCTAGCTTTCTATGCCAGCTAGTCATCATAACACAATGTGAAATACAATTTCTGCTTTATTCTGCTAGTTAACTCGCCTCAATACTCTCCAAATATGATCGAGCATAACAGTTTCCATAATTACAGCAAACAGCATAAACGATTTCGTCCCGACCTTATTAATTGCCGTGGAAATTGAAATTAATTCGTGTCCTGTCATTAGTCTGAACTGCTCAGGTATTCGGTTTAATGGAAACGCATTCCGAAAGCTCACATGTGCGCCTAATAGGATATTTGACAGGATTGCGAAAATATATAAAATCCTGATAAAAATAGATTTATGGTTTATTTATTTTTTTCTTTAAATCAATCCTAATCCTAACTAATATTATAAATGCGAATGTGAGTTTGTTTGTTACCTCTTCAAGGTTATTATACTGAACCAATTTTCCTGAAATTTTGCACACACATAGAAGAATGAATGAATGATGAATTGAAGTACTGAGTAGGACATAGGGTACTTTTCATCCCGGGAAAAAGCGTATCAAATAAATTGATTATTATATTCGACAAGACACAGGACAATTTGTCGTAGGTATTCACGTTGATAGATTACAAAAAAATGCTTTAAATTATTTGGCAATTAATTTTAGGAATATTTACCTCATAGAGTTATTTATCCTGTCGGATTTATGGTCCTACCATTTAAGCTTATTGTTGACAATCCCATTCCTTGTTGGAAAAAAAAGTCCAAATTGTATTTTTTATTTTATTTATTATCACAAAATCCATCCACAAAAAACATCTAAGTATTACAAAAAATATAACTCTCAGAAGGCTCCGTAAAAAAAAAGAAAAAAAAACAACATTCTTTTACAAAATTAAACTGATAAAATAAACAGGAAACAGCCTATGGAGCCTTTGATGAAGATCTATAAAATAGATAGCTATTTTTAAAGCCTTTTCCGGATGCAAGACCTTTAAAAATTTCCATTTCTCAAAATGGAATTTCCTTGTTCACAAAATGGCAACCGCGATTTAGTTTTGAAGATTCTATTTCGGTATCTGTTATAGATGTTTGGTTTGCACGAGGATCTCAATACAAGTTTCTGCGTAGTAAGGATTTAGCAACAGTTTCCATAAAATTTGAGGAGTACTTCATTTTGAGATGCATTTTACTTCTAGTAGGTACCTAGTTATTAAGCTGTTTATTAAATTCTGTTCTAACTCTATATTACTTTTGGTATTTAATTGGATTTAATTTCATATAGAAATATTATGCCCAATTTATCGGGTTATTCCCAAATTACTCCAAAAAATGTTCCCAAACTACTCCATGAAAAAAAAAAAATTTAAAATTAAGTTTCATTCTACTCCGCGGGAATATTAAAATGTTCTCAAAGTACTCCACTGATTTTTATATCAAAAAAGCATTAATTAGAATAAAAAGTGTAGCTGGCGTATATAGTACAGTCAGGCTCAAAAGCATTGCAACAATATTTTTATGTATAAAGATAATTTTAAATAAAAAGACTTTACAATTCAATAATCAACAATTAAACTTATTCAAAAATCAACAATTAAAAAACATCATAAATGCTTTTTTACATATTTTACACCAAAGAGATTCATGATTATTATGTAAATGTAGGAATTCGGCTTGAAAGAAACTCAAGAAGTAACTGATAAAATTATATTTTTGAAAAAACTTAAAATATTGACATAAAAAGAAACATCCAATTTCCGTCTTACCGGCTTGGTTGCGACTCATATTCATTTGTACATCCATTTTTAATTCAAACTTGCTTTCAACTTTTTTCTCTTTAATTTAGAACCTTATTTAGAACTTTGATGAGAACGATATTGTTTGGGCGATTTTGTAACTGACTGTACTTAATGAAATATTTTATAATCATTTAGATGGATTAGTTTGAGAATTGATATCAAATAATCTGCGGAGTACATTGATAATAAATCAAAATACCTATGGGATGGAATGGGAACAAAATAATATGTATTTTTACATAATAATAATTTCGTGGAGTATCTTGGGAACACATGTATGAGATTCTTATTTTTTTAGAACAAAAGAATGGAGTACTTTGGGAACAACCCAATTTATCCATAACTGGGCTTTTAATTAATTGTAACTTTTTTGTTACCTACTTATATTATTTATTTTTTACATACTTCGCCAATTACGTTTCATTACAACTTTATAGTTTTCATTATATCATCAATAAATCAATCAATATCATAAACTTAAAAAATTCTGACTATATTACAAGATATTGATATATATAAAATTCTTCCGTTACTGACTGACGACGCGACGGTCACTGACAGACAACGCACAGCCAAAACTACTGGCCTTAGGAAGCCGAAATTTGCCATGTAGGTTCCTAAGGGATTGTAGGGGAGTACAAAGAGAGGATTTCCCTAAATTTCCACGGGAATAAATTCCCAGGCACTTGCTAGTACAATATAAAAAGTAAAAAGTGTAAAGCATCGCTTGTTTTCTCGCTCACTCATTGGGTGATTGCCAAACGATACCACAGAATTAATATTAGTACTACGTGCAGAAAGGAAACTCCCTGCCCCTCCCGCAATATGGCACCCCCCCTCTCCTTCCGCACTTCTCCCCCGCTCTTGTGTAACTGTGGGACGTTCGACTATGAAAACGCACACATTGACGTGTTACTGACGTGTTCATGGATATACAGTTTCATTTGTAGTAGTAGTAGGCATATTTGACGCGCCGTTTCTACGAAGCGCCCGCCCTGTGACGATACTATCGCTAGTCGCTACTACAGGATGCGATTACATCGAACCGGGAGCAGGGATTAGATCCAACAGCCCAGCTTTTCTGGATGGTATTATGTGTGGATGGTATTATGTACAGATAATATAATACTATACTTAGTTGTATTATCAAAGATAAACTTGATTATTTTGATGTAGTATATAGTAGAATCATTTTAGGAATAAAGTGTCATTTTCTCCTTCTCAATACTCTACACTTATGACCCCCGCGCTCCGTGGCGTCGCGAGTGACTTCCAACGGTATAAAATATTTGCATATTATACCTACTATGAGATAAAAAAAATTGATATTAACACATCTATACATATAATAAAACAGTAAAAATATTTTGTCTTAGATTATAATGTAACTTGCGAAAACATCCTACATGTAACATGTGCATTTTGACAAAGAAGGTATTGAATTTGTTGTAGGGTTCCAAGTTTAACTATACATAAACGCCAGGCATCGCAGTATGGGCGATAATCCCATATCTATACATATAATAAAACAGTAAAAATATTTTGTCTGTACATTTAATATTTTTGACTGAAATGGATAGAGGGAGACCTAAAAAGAACAATAGAAAGCAAAGAAATTTTTTTGGAATTTCTTGTCTGTCTGTCTGTATGTATGTACGCGTTTCACGCAAAAACTACTGGACGGATTTGAATGAAACTTTTTTTGTTGTATAGCTATTAAGCCTGGGCAACATATACGCTATAATTCATTTTGAAAACTGGAACACCTGATGAAGAACCATAACGGAACAGCTAAACTATAAGTAATATGGAAATGGTGCCTTAACAAAAATCGTTCAACCTGATGAGCATTTTCTGCCGACGTATAAAAATTGAAGATCTGGAACATCTGATGATAAGCTCCAAGAGACCAGCTACACTATAACATATATGGAAATGGCGCCTTAGCAAAAATCGTTCAACCTGATGAGCATTTTCTGCTGACGTATAAAAATTGAAGATCTGCAACATCTGATGAAAAGCTCCAAGAGAGCTTTTTCATCTAAGCGAAACTCACGCGGGCGAAGCCGCGGGCGACAGCTAGTATAAAATTATGTTTATTTATCGTTTGATATTCCTACAAATCGAACCACATATTTCAAAGAAACAATTTTTGGATTTGATGTCTCGCAAAAAGTCACTAAAAACTCATATTCGGCTGCGGATGAGGGCAATAAAAAGTTTTTACTTCATATTTAACTTTAAGTAGGTAAGTATATTATTTTTTCAAGCTATATTTTTTAATCCTAATTTTTTAGGAGTTTTTAATTTGGAAGTCGATATTTTCACTCAGATTCAGTTCTGAGAAGAAATTTCAATTTATTTCAGGCCAATTTAAAACGGATCAAACGTGCTCAATTTTTTAGTCGTTTTCAAACACGATAGCAAAGAAGGAAAATATTAGAACAGGAATTTTTTCAGTCCCATTTTTCAGACGTCAAAGCTTTTGGTTCGTGTCACTGCAGAGGCATACCTCAAATGGCACAAATACACTGGCATTGATAAGGCATTTGAAATGGTGCTTTTTGGGTAAAAAAGCAAGATCTATGGGGGCCTAGTAGTTCGAAAAGAATTGAATTTATCAGGAAAATAACAAGAGGAAATTTATAGTATGTATTATTAAATTTAATATATTTTGTTCTTTTTTTTTAATTTTGTAAAAATTTGGTTAAATCAATAACGGCTACTAGTACCCAATACATAGTTACTATTTTTGAACTTTTTGGCGTTGAATCATACAGTAAAGTGTCACGTATTCGTCCCTTACGGGGCAAACAAAGCCAAGAGTCTTGAGATTCGAAGGCCTTTATAAAGGCGCAAAATACAATACACAATATAACAAAATCCATATAATTAAAAATCTATAAAAAAAAAAATTAAAGATACGAAGGCGCAAAAATGCAATTGACAGTAAAAAAACGATATAAATAAAAATCTATTAGAAAAACAAAAGATCCGAAGTCGCTGAAATATCTTTGAAACAGACACTGCAGTACAAAGACGGATCAGCAGCAAAGCCGATCGCTGGATAGTCCGGATTTTATACCCGGCAGAGTTAGTTCGAACCTTGCTTTTAAAGTGTCCCAATGTCGCCAGTGTATTTTAAAGTTTGTGCTGCCTCGTATTCACTAGGCACTCTTTATTTTCTTTGTATTCAGAGAATACTTACTAACTTTCTGGTTTCATCAAGATTATCAAGCTAACTGTAATTTGTTTTGTACGGAACCCTCGGTGAACGAGTCGAAGTTGTATTTGGCTGTTTTTTCTTTCTCACTAATAAAAATACCACGAAAAGCGAGCGTTACGGTAGTCGACATCCAACCCGACAAAAAGTTCTCTTTGCTTGCTTTGCACAGTTAAATACAAACTTATCCTAGCCCATCACTTGTGAAGATCTTTAACTAGACTTAAAGAGTTTTGTGCTTGTATACGGAAACTTTTAAATTCGCTTGCTTGCATGTAGGAAAATAGTTTGTTCAAAGCGTAGATTTAAAACAGGCTAGATGCCGCTTGCGGTGCGCCCTATAAATAAAACTGAACCTGACAATTTTTATCTTAGAGATATTTTGATAGCAACATGGAACAAAAATATACTACGCAGATTTATTTGTTCTATGCATAACGTATCCGCAATAAATCATGTCCAGAAGTAAAACAAAGTCAAATTATACAGTCATCAATGAGAAATTTTCCGAGACCCAAATTAAAAAAAGAAAATAGTTCATAGATGGCGTAAGTATAAGGCGATATCAAGTAAAAGGGGGTATTTTACACTATGTAAGAAAAAATATAAAAATGTTTGTTCATAATAGATTTCGAAGTAAACAAGAAACGTCGATATTTATTCATAAAATTGCAATTTTAATTTTATAATTCCATTTTAAAAATCGTCTTTTCTAATCTGTTTTTCAAATGTCTAAAACGCCATTCGCCATGTTGGATCCCGCCGTGACGTTATTCCGATAGTAAACAATCTACTGAAAATAAGTTGTGCGCTGTTATTTTGATAAATTTACGAGTTATTAACACGTTTGTAGACTTCTAGCCTTTATTTCACTATGGAAGACGGTTTTGTGAAAGCAGAAAGTACAAATCTGCCAATGGTTAATACTTTAAGTATTTCTCATTTTTATATCACTTGGCACTTGAATCCATAATTTTTGTGGCATTTTTACACTTGTATTTTTGCATTCAGGCACAAGACACCAATGATAACTTATTATTTTTCACGAATCTTATTACTTGGTCTTTCGCAGTCGTATTGTTTACTAACCGGTGACGTCACGAGATGAAAAAAGCATGGCGGCTAGCGTTTCCGCGCGAAAATTCAAAATCATAAATAAAAAACAGATTTTAAGGCGATTTTCGGTTTTAAAAAAAAATTACAAAATTTCTACTAGTTCATTACGATCTCAGGATTAATTTAAAACAGTTTTAAAAAATGGTGTAATACCCTATTGGGATTGGCATTTAAAAAAATTAAACCTAATAAAAAATATATCTAAAAAGTAGGTATCAATATTGTGATTTGTTTAACTGTCAAACTGTTAGGTAATTTTTTTCTGGTTGACAAGAAAAACAGAAAAGCGCACCATATAGGTTCAGCCATTATGACGACTCGACTTTCATAAAACGCTATCTGTTGAGACCTTTTTATACTGTTTTATTTTTCTTAATTTAGCTGTCAGAAAATCGCTCATTGTAAAAATTCAAATATTGTAAGCCGCATCGAATTACATTTTTCTCATTCTTCGTAGGTAGGTATGAAAAAATGAAAAGCTCGGTTTTATAGTACTAAGTACTCACTAAGATGCGTTATCTACCCTCATTAACATCTGTGGTTTGTTCCAAGCATATCGCGAGTTCGTGTACCGTTAATATACGACTTTAACTATTCCATGTTAAACTAACTTTTAGTTGTGCACTTTACAACTTTTAAATACGTGATGTTAACATATCGCAAGGAGAGTTCCAAATTTTATTCGATGTTAATTTAACATACTTTTGGGGAACTCGCTTTCTTGAAATTGTATTGTGGTAGTCAATTTATAACTTTAATCTCTCTTTAGTCGTATTTCCTCATGACTGAGGGTCGTGGTCATTATATGGAATGAAAAAACACGACGACTCTCTTGGCAATGTTAATGGAGTAGTTTGCCATTGCCTTCTCCATTTCACACACTAGCTTATAATCATCAACACAGAGTGCAGGTTTCCTCACGATGTTTTCCTTCACCAGAAACAAGTGGTGGTCGATGAAAACTAACATGAGTCAGATTGGTATACATACTCATGTAGCCCGGGCAGGATTCGAACCTGGGATTTTGCATCCACAAGCGGCGCTCTACCACTCGGCCACCACTGCTTCGAAGATAAAAAGTTTATAATTTTAGGAGATGATAATTTTCTTATAGGAAAAATAATTTTGTGTTGAACTGAATTAATTTCTTATTCCTTAACAATTAATAAAAATAATTAAATTCGAAATTAATGAAACAATTAGCTATCTATTTCCGTCTAACTCATCAATACTTCTAGATCAATCTCCAACGTATCAATCCATAATTACCAAACATAAATTGAATTTCAATATTTTAATTTTATGTCAACAAAATAATAAACAAATTGGAACAAAAGTAACTCAATATAAGTATAGAAAACAGGCACAAACCGCCAGAACAGCAAGATGAACGAGGTATCTGTTTCGTGTAATGTATACTCCAATTATAAATTATACAATTCCTCGTTGCCTCATTTCTGTACTGGAAAGCATTCTACATTCATTAATTAGACAAATATAATGTATTTCTAGAATATAATAGAAACCATTTTTGTTATTATTGACCGAGCGAGCGCAGCGAGCGAAGCGTCTCAGTTTCCACTAGCCGAAAATTCTTTTGTCTGTCCGGATGTTCTCGCCTACAGGTTGCAGTTCTGAACCGATTCTCATGAAATTTTGTGAGCAGGTTCGGTAATTTTATAGAATTATTTAGTCGAGCCAGTTTTTCGAAATTTTAAAAAATAGTGGAAATATAATATATTATATAAATATAATATATTTCCACTATTTTTAATAAATAAAAAATAGTGCAAATATCTCTCTCAGCCGAAAGACGTCCACTGCTGGACAAAGGCCTCCCCAAGGATTTCCACAACGACCGGTCCTGCGCTGCCCGCATCCATGCGCGCAACCCGCGACCTTCACCAGGTCGTCGGTCCACCGAGTGGGAGGCCTGCCAACACTACGTTTTCCGGTTCGTGGTCGCCACTCGAGAACTTTTCTGCCCCAACGGCTATCTGTTCTGCGAGCTATGTGCCCCGCCCACTGCCACTTAAGTTTGGCGATTCTGCGGGCTATATCGGTTACTTTAGTTCTCCTACGGATCTCCTCATTTCTGATTCGATCACGCAGGGAAACTCCGAGCATAGCGCGCTCCATCGCCCTTTGGGTGACCTTGAGCCTTCTTATGAGGCCCATAGTAAGCGACCACGTCTCTGTTCCGTATGTCATCACTGGCAACACACACTGGTCAAAGACCTTAGTCTTGAGACACTGCGGTATTTTGGACGAGAAGATATCGCGAAGCTTCCCGAACGCTGCCCAGCCGAGTTGGATTCGACGGTTGACCTCTTTCTCGAAGTTGGACTTACCTAACTGAACTGTTTGTCCCAGGTATACGTAATTGTCAACAACTTCGAGTGTAGAGTCTCCAACCTTTAGAGGAGTGGGTGCGACACGGATATTAGACATGATTTTCGTCTTATCCATGTTCATTTTTAGACCCACTTGTTGAGAGGCTCTACAGAGGCCATCGAGCATTGTGCCTAGGTCTTCTAAGGTCTCAGCCATGACTACGATATCGTCAGCGAATCGAAGGTGAGTGAGGTACTCGCCGTTGATATTGATACCGAGTCCGCTCCAGTCCAGAAGCTTGAAGACATCTTCCAGGGCGGCGGTGAACAGTTTTGGAGATATAACGTCTCCCTGTCTCACCCCTCGCTTCAACTGGATAGGTTTCGAGCCTTGATCCTGGAGACGGACCGACATGGTGGCGTTTTCGTACAAACACTTCAGCGCTTCGATATATCGATAGTCAATTTTGGCACCGTTGGAGAGACTGTAGCACAGCCCAGGTCTCGATCGAATCGAAGAGCTTTCTCGTAGTCCACAAACGCCAAGCATAAGGGCTGATTATACTCCTCAGTCTTCTGTATAATCTGCCGCAGCGTATGTAAGTGGTCTACGGTACTAAAGCCTTTTCGGAAACCGGCTTGTTCGGGAGGCTGGAAGTCGTCGAACCTGCGAGCGAGACGATCAGCGAGTTTCTCGTCGGTCCGCAGTGTGCACGTGTTGTAAGTTGCCAGGGCCAAGGGTCGTCGGGGTTGGTAGCCTGGCATCTGCCGGGGATTCTTAGCACCCCTGCCCCGCCGTTACCGTGACCGCTACCAGAGTCCGGGATAGCGGGGCCGCCGGGGACTAGGGGCCGTGTTGTGGGTGTATCAACCATAGGGGGTTTTGCCGTAATCGCCACGCTTGGCAGGCGGGTTGGCGATCGCAGTGTGATGTCATAGTACGCGGAAAGATGCTGCTGCCCATCCTCCGGTGTTTTAGATCCCTTAGTCGCCTCTTACGACACCCACGGGAAGAGATGGGTTGGTGCTATTCTAGGGCCACACCACACAGGCCCAAATATAATATATTATATATATATATATAATAGTGTAAATATAATATATAAAATAGTGGAAATATAATATATTATATAAATCCATACTAATATTATAAATGCGAAAGTTTGGATGTGAGTTTGTGAGTTTGTGAATTTGTGAGTTTGTGAGTTTGTGAGTTTGTGAGTTTGTGAGGATGTTTGTTACTCAATCACGCAAAATCTACTGGACGGATTTCGATGAAATTTGGTACAGAGGTAGATAATGACCTGGAATAGCACATAGGCTACTTTTTATCCCGGGAAAAAGCACTGTTCCCGTGGGAAATTCACGCGGGCGAAGCCGCGGGCAAAAGCTAGTATAATATATTTCCACTATTTTTTAAAATTTCGAAAAACTGGCTCGACTAAAAATTCTATAAAATTACCGAACCTGCTCACAAAATTTCATGAGAATCGGTTCAGAACTGCAATAAAGCTGAGATATGAAATATATTATAAAAAAAACCTCATATCTCAGCTATTTAAAAAAAATCAAAAATGTCATTAGACGTTTTTTGTTATTCTTAATAAGACGCAACTTTTTTGTCTGAACAACATAGTGAAATTCAATAAAACCGCTATAAATTCATATATTTTAAATTCTCATACGATAGTTCCCAAAAAAATTAACAGATGGCGCAGCAAAGCTTTAGATACTCGCAAATTCGCATATTGAAGTGGATTTGGCATATTTATCTGTATATGTATTTGTTATAAAATATGGTATTGTTAAATTAGCATCCCGTAAAGTCTTGGACCTACGTTGGGGCGAACTCAATCTGTGTGATTTTTTATTTATTAATATTATTATTTATATTATTCGAGGCAAAAGAGGCAGATTTCAGTCACAAGAACATGTTTGGGCTTATGGGTAAAATATGAGACTTTTTACTTTCTTTCCAGCATTGGTAGGTTGGTTTCAAAACTCTTCTAAGCCAGGGACACGGCAAAATATCGGTTATTTCGTGGAAGGGATCGCGAGGTCTACTGTTCTTACAGAACAACAAGTTTATAAAAATATATTTGATATTTAAACATCACAATCCTACTAATATTATATTACAAGAAAGTTTAAGAGAGATGTTTGAATAGGTATTTGTTTCTTTGTTTGGATGTTTTTCCTTTTTGCGCAAATTTGGTATATTGGTAGAATGAAACCTGGACCTCATAGGATATTTTTTTATAATTAAATTCTTACGGGAGCGGAGCTCCGGGATGCGTTTGTCTGGTATATTAGTTCGTTGGTTTGTCTATAATAATAAGAGGCAAAGATTTTTCCAACCTCTTTATAAAATCGTATACAGAATTTATTATTATTATAGGTTATTCGCCTACAAATAAAGATTATTTTAATTTTATTTAAGCTTAAATAGAAATTATAATAATAAAATATCTATAACGCTTACTCACAACTAAGACTAGAGTGCCAACTTAACATAATACTGTTTTAATTAGAGCCTATTAAACCTGAGACGAGTAATTTTTAAGGTAAATTCTCGCAGTTTATACAAAGTAATAGTACAAAATAAGTGCAATTTAACTGAAGTGTATTTAAATTGAGTTAAGTAGTTTAATGAACTTGAAACTGGAGAATAATTAACACAAATCGTGACTTGTAATAGAAAATTATTATTAAACTGAGTAACTGAATATTTTATAATATTTATTGTATATATCACAATTGTCTTTTATGATTTGTTAAATTTAGATGAGATTGTCTTATTAATAACAATAGTCGTAAAATTATACCAATTAAATAAAAATAAATTTCGTATTTTTGTAATAGGGATATTCCCTGATTATAAGTCCTTTCGGCTAAAACGAAGAGAAATAAGGGTGGGTTCATATGCACACAATACCAAGTGTCAGAATGTAAACGGTCACTTTACGTCTACGTAGCAGGCAAAAGGAAGTCAAACCACTGAAATTCTAGAAATTAAGTTTTACATATCTACTCATAAAAGTATTATACAGTTTTTAGTAGTGTTTATTTTTGTTTAAACATACATCCAAAAAGTCGCGATTGAAGCAACATAAAATAATAAAAAACAGCTGTTGATGTCCCTGAATGAGCTGTTGATAGCCAAGTCTTATTATTAATACCTAATCGATAAAACTTTTTGCATGCAGGGACTACAAAACAGTCAGCAGTGGAAGATGAATATCGATATATTACGAAGTTAACTTAGAACTTCTTTATTTTCTTCCATGGAAATTGTATCAGTAACCATACAATTATAATATGTCAGTCACACCATGACTGCTAGATAATAGATGATCAGCAGTGGGCCAAAAAAGAGCCTGAAATGGTGATAAATTATCAAAAATCTAAGAGTGTTTTGAAAAATAATTCTAATTTATCATGAACACAATTAAGTCCCATGAAAAATTTGCTTTACTGGAGTGATTCGACATGGTCGTGAGATTTCTTGTTAGCTAGGAAATTATATATTTCACCAAAACTAAATAAAATTTGCTTCAGGTACTGGAGTGAATTTTGTAGAAGACTTTCTTTTTGTACGTTCAATTTGTATTTTACATCTATGTGAAGTCGATTGCGGTAGTTAGTCGCTCTTCCTGCGGGCAAATTGTTACGTCGATTTATTGACTACGCGTTAGTTTTGCATTCGGTAACATATCTATCTAGAACTGAAGTTACAGCGAGGGTTAAAGTTGAATGCATACAAAGATAGAACCGACCGCACATAAAAAATTAACGAAATGGGCAATGAAGTAGAATAAATAAATTGTTTTTGGAATACATTTATAACCTTCTTTGTTAATACCTATACAATTTAATTAGTAGTTTCCTAATAAATTGAATTAGTAGAAATGGCTAATGATGGCCGAAAATACATTTACTTTATCATAGAATATATTTAGACTAAATTATTACCAGTATGATTTAGCCAGATGTTTTCTACCCATTTTTGTAGGAATTAATATTTCGGCACTTATGTACCTATATGACAAGTGGAACCTCAACAATTTTTATTTACTAATAATTATGTATTTGTTTTTTACAGGTAGTGTCAGTGAAATTCTTTTAGAATTATTTATTTGAAGACATAATATATGGTAAGTCGTACAATATTTTTTTAAACTACTTTTTATGATATATACAGTTACCATAGTGATAGATATAATATATATATCGATGGCTTAGAGTGAAAACCTCGGATGTGTGTTCTTTGGCAAAAGAAGGAAGGAATCGGATGTTTCTTTTGCCAAAGAACACACATCCGGAGGCCTGGGTATAGTATAAACCCAGGCCTCCGCCTATACCCAGAAGTGAGGTCAAGGAAAACTGTTGATGACGATGACATCAGGAGTTATCAGTAGCGTTTACCGATAACTACAACATTTACATTATTAACGACGAAAAATGTAGTTTTTAGGAAGGTTTCTAAATGGTAGATGGTGCTGCTAAATGGTACAAGGGTCTTATAAGGTATTATGTCCCTGTCAGAGGATAGTTGGTATCGTAAATTATATATTTCAAAGGAGAACCTTATTAAGTTGATATCACGTCAATCCGTGCTAAAAACTATGTTACTTACTCACTTTCATTAGGATTATAGTTAAGACATATTTGTAAATAAAAATACCTAATCACTTCACGAAGGTATATAAAATAATTTTGAAAGCGATGGAACTAATCTCATTTCGAAGCGAAGTCACGAAGATAATCTACAAAAATATGTCGTGGCAATATTAGAAATTGCACAGGCAGATAGCAATATGAAAATACGCAATATTCAGCTTCCCCGCAATATAGGGAATCTAGTTCCTCATATTGTGCTTAGTGCGACAATATTTTGAAATACTCATGATGTTGGTAAGAGGCCAGATGGTATGTATTTTTAAGATTGTCTCCGATAAAAGTTTATTTTATGAAAAAAAGACACATTTCGATGTAAAAATTTAAAAGTGAAAACAAGATATGAACTTCAGAAAGCAATTTGCAACGGACAACTTTCTTTATAAATCTAAATTAGATTCCAAATATACCAAAAGATTCTTCAATATTTCCAAGATTCTGTTACAGAGCTCATCTGAATAAAATTAATTTTACTTTCAGCGAATCATGAAAGAAATATTTTAAGGAAAAAAGGCCCTATGAATAACCCAATGGCCAAAAGCATTTCTTTATTCACTAAATCAATTTATTCTATTAGAATACATTAACATTTAAAATGTAATTATCGCGCTCTCGAGTTAAATCCATCGGATTGTGAAAAATAATAACAATAGCAGAAGTTGTTTATATTGCCTTTATTATTGGAAAGAATTTTACACTGGCTTTTACTGTATTTTTTTTCATTTTCTTTTTCATAATTTTTAAAATCCTGGACAGGTATTTGAGTAGGTATCTTGTAAAAATTTTGTAATAAGATGATATTTAGCTATTGGCAAAATTGTTACTTATTTTATACTCCCGTACCTATCTAACTTCAAAAAGCTACAAGTACATTATACCTACCTATTTAATTATTTGCACAAAACAAAAAACATTAAAAAGGTTCAAGTACATATCTATTTAATTATTTGCTCACGAAATGTTTTATCAAATCAAAAATAGTAAGGGAATAGTTAGGCGTGATGATAGAACTGATCAAAGACGTCATTTGAAATATTTCAATTAAATATAAATATCTCCATTAAAATATCCATTTACTAATTAAATGGCGTTGCCCTAACTAAAACTTAAATTTAATCGCAAAACCCATCTGTTTATCGCGCTAAATTAGCTTAGTTAATTGCTTGTTAGTTAAAATTAATGTTTAATCCTAAACCTGTTTTATCAAAGGGTTGAGTTAATCGGGAATTGATTTTGTCAAATCAGAACTTTAGGGTCGACGAAACTTATTACGTACTATTTTGATATACAAGTTATGGCGTGTTTGTTGACACGATATAATAGGGTTTCAAGTAAGGTGATTAAAACATGGTAAAGTTAGAAATAGTTATTTTTAGAATTAAATCTTAATAAATAAATATTTGTTTTTCCATGTAAAAAACATTTAAATAATCTGCAAAATACCGATTTTAGCAAAAAAAGATTGAAACCTTTTTGTGTATGAACCGGATGTAAACCGGATGTGAACAAAATTTATGGAGACATTTTGACATTTCCCAAAACGTTTCGGCGCAATAGAAAAAAATACATGGTAATGTTTAGGTATGGGGTGAAAATCCGCGAATAGCTCGATGTGTGAATAAAACATGAAAATCGACATTTAATGGTCCAAAGTGTGACAATAAAGATATCAATAATTCAAGCCAATATATAAGCTTTGCGCTGGTAAACCAACAATTTAAACTTGTTTCCAATTAAAAAAATAATTATTATTAGGTAATAAGGACAAGGTTTTAGGTATTATTAATAAGGTTAAGGGTAAGGTTTTTTTAAGAAGGTTATATTGCACCTACTCTTTTAGATGTTAATAAAACTTAATCATTATTCCTGTTTCCGCCCGCCTAATAAAACATAATCATACTCGTACTGATATTATAAAGAGGAAGTCGTTTGTAAGTTTGTTTGTAGGGTACTACTGTCGGAACTACTGAACCGATTTCAAAAATTCTTTCATCAATAAAAAGCTGCCTGAGTGACATAGGCTACAATTTACGTATGTACCTCCCGTGCGAAACCGGGGCGTGCGCTAGTGTGATATTTTTTGATACTAGAGTACATTTATCTGAGATAGAGGGTCTGAGAGAGGGTCTGAGAAGTGGCAGTAGTAGTAGGTACCTAGTCTAGGCAATTTCGGTATGCTCTTGTTCGATAAATCTTGTAACAACATCAATGTACTAAAATGCCCACGGGAGCGGAACTCAAGGAAATATTTAGTATATAATATGCTAATATTAGTGATTCTCTGTCAATATCTCACAATGGTATTGTAAGCATAAATCTTGTTCTGCAATTGGAAGCTAATTCATCAAAGGCTGCCATTCGCTCAGCGATGGCCTGCTCCGGCTTGACGTCGATTGGTTTATTGCTTTGCCTATTGAGTGTACTGGTGAAGGATTACAAGAAGTAACTCTATCTGTACAGAGTTACTGGTATCTAACGCATAACTTCCTAGAAGCGATTTAGGTACATCAAGAGTAACAACTTTTGTTCTTAGACTTATTTTTTATTTAGATTTTATTTTTCATACAAAAATAAATGTATCTATATAGTAATTATTATTCTCTAGACATATGTAGCGAGGCAGTGAATAAGAGTTAATGATATTTTTCGAATATTCGAGTTTTATGGTGTTCGGTTTAAGAGCCTCATTCACCATCTCCAATGTAATAAAAAGACGTCGATAATAAAAAATAATATATACGGACAAATCACACAAATTGAGTAAGCCCCAAAGTAAGTTCGAGACTTGTGTTATAGCTAACTCAAAGATACTATAGGTATTTTATAGCAATCTTAAAAAGGTCATTTTATATCTTGGTCCGACCGGGATAAAACCCGGGACCTCCTGTGTGACAGTCCGGCGCGGCGTGATGACGTTGTGCCACGGAGTCATGATGTGATCGAACTACCTTTGCTACGAGTATTAAAAAGCAGTGTGAGTCAATAATGAACTGAACAACAGTGTCGTACTTTTACTTCTTATCCCAGAATTATCCTCAAAGATACTAGCGTTAATAGTCACTTTACGTAAAAACCAAGTAACAAAGTTTTATGTTATCTCCAGCGCTTAACTCTTGGTTTTTAACGTCTCCCTTTCCACTCAATCTGTTTTAGCGTGACTTAAGCCGTGAATCATTTATCGTTGTCTGAGCTAAGTAGGGTTTCAAGTAATCGATGGGTTGTGTAATTGCGAATCAAGAATCTAGGCTTACTGAAATTTTGTTATAAGTCATGTGACATCGTTATTATAAATTAATGGACATAATGTATGTTTTTTCTTGGAAATTCATAAAAATAGACATTTTGAATATATTTTTTCCTTTCTGTGTTAATAATATTAGTACTTACTTATCTAATTTTAAAAGGATTACTTTAAATACCTTCCATATCCTCCTCAATCATGATAAATACAGTCTGACAACAAACTATGCTCAAACAAGCTGATCCCGGGGGCTTCGCTCCAGTGTGAATTTCGGGATAAAAAGTATGTGCTATACTTTTCTACTCGTGTACCAAAAGACATTGTTCATCGCCGGCTTACTGCGGACAGTTCGTTCAATAAATAATAGTATTATCATTCATCATAATTAATGTCAAATAGATTTTCTGAATATATATTGGAGTATGAATATCTATAATTAAAATATACCATTTAGTAAGTATTTTTTGCGTTTCCGATACTCAAATCAAAGATGTCGGCCTTCACGTGTGTTCTGGGATGCCATTATCAAAAATAATATTACATTCAAGTAGTATATTTTTATTCTTTGATGAAAGATCGGATTAATTAGGTAATTTTTTTGCATAATATATTAGTTTTATCTATTAAGTACACTCATATCATTTCATATTTATATTTTTTAACGAAGAATTATGTATTTATTTTAATTTTTACTAAAATAATTCAATATTGCGTTTTCTTTACCTGGTAACACTCGATTCTTCAGCGTAGCTTAATTTTGACGTTGACCGGTTGTCGTCGGTCGACATTGACACTTGGATACTTGTCAACAACTGTCAACGTCAAAATCAAGCCGCGCCCAAGAATCGAGTGTTACCAATATTGAATTATTTAAGTAAAAATTAAAATAAATTACATAATTCTTCATTCTAAAATATAAATATGAAGTGATATGAGTGTACTTAATAAATAAAACTAATATATTTTGGTAAAAAAATACCTAATTAATCCATTCTTTCATCAAAGAATAAACAATATACTACTTAAATGTAATATTATTTTAGATAATGGCATCCCAGAACACACGTAAAGGCCGACATCTTTGATTTGAGTATCGGAAACGCAAAAAATACTTACCAAATGGTATATTTTAATTATAGATATTCATACTCCAATATATATTCAGAAAATCTATTTGACATTAATTATGACGAATGATAATACTATTATTTATTGAACGAACTGTCCACAGTAAGCCAAGCCCCCATACACTTTGAACAAAGTCCTTTCATCGAAATCCGTCCAGTAAATTTTTCGGGATTGACTAACAAACTCACAAACTCACATTTTTCGCATTTATAATACTAGTAGGATAAAATGTCCCACCTTTTTCTTGGCTGAAAGTCCCGAGTCACCGTATCCTCTTCCAAAGCCTCATGACCTAAAACAACGTGATGTGATATAACAATAGCCTTTACGAATTACTTGCTAAGTGACGGTTAAGCCCGAAAAGCAATTTCCTTAGAGACTTTTGGACATAAAATAAAGAAAGCACAGATCTATTGAATTTGGCTTGATTGTTGTGTCTAGATAAAAACTCCGACAATTCAATTGGATAAATATTACATACTGTGTTTGCTCCTCATATGTTAGCAATTTATTTGTTCTAATTTGTCTTTGTATAAGCTTGTGCTTTGTTCAGCCAGTTAGCTTATATTTCTCAATATTTGAATATATATTTAATGTATGTCATCTTTCTCTATAACAAATATATATGACAAATTTTATACTTGAACTACGCCTGCCTGAAGAAAATGAATAAAGGACAGTGGAAGGGACTACCACTGTTGTTTATTCATTTTTTTCCGGCAGAAACGGCTTTATCCATTTTAAATTCTAATCAAAATCAGTGGCAGGTAAATAAAACTAGTCAGCACCACTTCATGTTATTTATACACAAGTTTTTCTTCTGTTCTTTCATTATTATTAGTGATGGCGATCTCTCATAAGAAAGACAACGAAATGACACGAATGGCATGGCATGAGTTATACGTATATTTATTATTAGAACTATTAGTTGATTTGAGTTATTAGATACGAATAGATATTTATATAGGCTAGTGAAAGAAAATAATGTATTGAGGCATACATTTCTTCTTTCTAAATTATTCCTGGTAACAAACCCTACAAGTATACATATATTTCAATGTTATAGTTTTTTATAAGAGAGTGTTTATAAATCGACTAGTTGAACCCGGGACTTCGCTTTCGCGATAATTTTGGGATAGTACAGTTTACGCTATTCCCGGTATTTTTCTGCCCATGTACCAACTTCGTCAAAATCAGTCCTATACATTTTGCGTGATTGAGTAACAAACATACTCTTTGTAAGTATGTTAGTACTCAATCACTCAAACTCGCTCACATCCAAACCTTGGAATTTATAATATTAGTACATACATACATACATATTATCACGCCTTTTTCCCGTGGGGGTAGGCAGAGACTAGCGATTTCCACCTGCTACGATCCTTACAGATCTCTCTTGCTTCCTCTACACTCATCACTCTCTTCATACATGCTCTCCGGTTATGGGTGCTCCTAATATCTCCCTTTTTAAGGAGGTCCGAATAATATTAGTAGAATAAAAAAAATCTTAAACTTATAACTTTTCTAACAGTTTTAAGACTACAACGCTCTTGTTGCTCGTTACAAGTTTAGAATATTTAATAACCCTTCTATTTCGCATTACCAACAAGGATAGTTGTTGAACTTAAGAAAATTAAGTGCACGCTAAGCTGGGTAAGTTATACGAAGCCTGATCAGATTTCACCACAAGCAAAGCCATAAGAAAGTAGCTTAGTGTTAAGTTTCTGCAGTACCTAACAGCTTTTCCTGTATTCATTGGCGAATGAGTAAGGACAAAAGATGTACTGTAATGCACTCAGCAATATTTTTTATTTTTTACTAGCTTTCGTCCGCGGCTTCGCCCGCGTGAATTTCCCGGGAACAGTGCTTTTCCCGGGATGAAAGGTACCCTACGTCCTACTCAGGACTTCTAAGAATGTGTATGCAAAGTTTCAAGAAGATTGGTTCAGTAAATGAAGCGTGAAGAGGTAATAAACAAACAAATAAATAAAGAAACTCACTTTCGCATTTATAATATTAGTTAGGATTAGGATGGTTAACTCGAACGGTATGTGTTTTATAGAATGCCTATTTTATGCCAATTAATTTTATGAAACAATTATCATCATTCCGGAATTAAAGTTAATCAATTGATTTGATGGGATTCATTCTTGATAATACAAGTGGATGTGTAATATGAAACTTTAAAAATATATTTTGTCCATTTATTTTAACACAAACAATGATAAAAGCAAAAAGAAAACCTCCTCCTTTTCAACCGACTTCCCAAAGAAGGAGAAGATTATATGTTTCGATGTATGTATGTTTTTTTTTTTTTGTATGTTCGCCGATTTCTCCGCCATTTCCAAAATTGTTTTTTTATTAGAAAGAGTGTATTCCCAAGTTGGTCCCATTTTAACCACGTCAGAATCTGTTCGGTAATTTAAAAGATACCTAACAAAATATAAAAATATCAGCATTGCATTATAGAGCAAAAGCCCGCGATTTCATGCTTTTCCTTATTTTATTAAAACTCAAGATTTTCTGTGTATGTCCCCAAAATAGATATAGTGATTAGTGACTTTTATAGTCACTGCACGCACTGCACTGCACGGCACTTACTTCACCTCATTCAGTAGGTAGCATGCTAATACATTTTTCTTTATTGTTATTTCATGATTTTAAGTTTTATGATGGAAGTCGGTTCATTTCTTTGGAAAAAAGTTTTATCGTGTATCTATTCAGCCAGTTAAATAGGTAGAAATTATTTTATGAGCATGTCCTTCTTCCATTTTCGTAAACAAAAGAAAGAACTTTAATTAAGTAAAGTGCGTAAACACATAACCCGGATACAGTGGTGCCTATCACATATCCATAAAGATATTGTTACAGTACCAGCATTCATTTCAGTTATTACAAGTGTAATGTGCAAATTACACGCATGAAATTTAACACATGTGGCTTAGAGGCCGACATGAGCTTAGATGGCATCCCGGGTAACGTTTGGAGAAATGTTATTAACAAGCGTATGTTTCCTACTGAGTATTCGCTGTTGAGGAATTTTGCGGTGGTCGTTATTACAAATGTGTGCGTTGTGCGAGTTTTATTCGCATGAGATAGAGTTCTCGCTCGCACGATATAATATTTTTAAGATTGTGGAAAACAAAGACCTTTTTTTCAAAAGTCCTGGCTATCTTACTTAAATGTAATTTTTTATACATTACCAAACATATTCCAACAGTGCTAATACTGTATTTTAATATATAACTGAGCTTAAGCTCGTAAATAAAATATATAAAAATATTTCTTAACTTTAAAGTAGAGAAATATTTTTTATAATTTTTCTTAACTTTAAAGTTAAGAAATATTTTTTATAATTTTTCTTAACTTTGAAGTTAACAAATATTTTTATAATTTTTCTTAACTTTAAAGTTGAGAAATATTTTTTATAACTTTAAGATCGTTATTCTAATATTAAGCTATGCAGTATTGCTACTGTTGGAATATGTTTCATAATGTATAAAATATTGTAGTTGAGTAATAGCGAGGTACTTTTTGAAAAAAGGTCTAAGTTTTCCACAATCTTTAAAAATGTTATATAGTGCGAGCGCGACAGTTGTCGAAACAACAATTTTGAGAACTTACTCTTGTTAAATGTAAGTATAGTTTAGTCTATGTATGAAATTCAAGCATCGTCACCATAGATATTTGTATGATCGTAACCTAGTGACAACCAGGTGGCAATGCTTTAGTTCCACCATATTTGTATGTATTATTTGTTATTTTAATTTTTTTCACTTCCAGGTCGGAATGAAATCTCGTGTAATTGATAAAGGATACCCTTTTTTATTAACTACGTTGTGCTTTTTTATAATTATATCAATTCAAAATATCCCTTATTACTCAGCAATAAACGAGCTGTTTCCCAGTTATTGTTTTTCACGTAGGCGCCATTCATCAACTGACGTGACAGTTTCCCATCCTGCTAGCTACAACGTTTAATGGAAGGTAAAACCCTCGTTATTTTGGTTTTAATATCCGTCATAAAGGTAATAAACAATATCTAATCAAACATAAAAGGTATCAATTTTTGAAAAAACACTTAGGTATAATATTTAATTGGAATATACGCCATGTCTCGTGTAATAAGTTGTTACCAGAAAAGTACTTTTAAAACGGATTTTGAGTAGTATACCGATCGGAACTAACCTATGGTTTTTATTGATAAAAAATTTCAAATTAATCAAGGAACACGCGTGCCAAGTTTTTTAAGGATCCATTCAAAAATGCAACCTCTAGCCTGGAAAAAAAAATCCAATCACATTCCGATATAAAGCAAAATCGGCAAGCCTTGAAATGGAGACTTTCGCTCGCACTATTTTTGAAGCACTATTTGAGGCACATTTATGAATTAACTTAAGTAGAATTCACACGATCGAATACTCCACTAATGCTGTATTAGTGTCTCGAATTAGTTACCGTAACTGTAACAAACTCATTACGAAGAAACCGAGAAAAAATGTAACCTTCCGCCGTAATTCCTTACAAATCCGATAAAGTTTCCTCGGAAAAGCGGGCAAATAAAGGTATTCTTAAGAATTTGGCCGGAATGACAAATAGTTGAACGCAGGGAAAGAAATTGCGGTTTTACTACTGTTTATTACGCACCGTTACTCATTCAGATAGCTTAGCAGTGGTTTGGGAACACCAATCATTCTTGTAAAGGAAATTCGGTTCATTAAATCTGTGATGTACGAGTACCTGTATGCCTAATTAGTAATTACATGCCTATTAGACAAAGAACATTTACAGTTATATTAGGCATATGCTTAGATATATAGATATTCATTTGAGATTTGATTAACAAAGTTTAAATATTGAAACCAATATTTAAACTTTCACGGAATATTTACTTAATTGGCATATTTGGGATATGCAAAATGCGCCTACTATTAAATTAATGCATTATCCATTATTCCCTTTCATTCAGGCAACATATACTTAAAATTCGTAAATAATTATTATAAATGAAAGACGTGTGCATTTGGTACACGTATAAATAATTTGTACAAAATCCCCAACATAAAGTATACTAACTAATAAAATTAAATGCAAAAGTGAGTTTGTTTGTTTGTTACCTCTTCACGCTTTATCTATTGAACCAATGTTCCTGTAATTTCGCATACACATAGTTAGAAGTACTGAGAAGGACATAGGGTACCTTTCATCCCAGGAAAAAGCACTGTTCCCGTGAGAAATTCACACGGGGCCAAGGGTAAAAGCTAGTACCTACCTAATAAATGTTAATTTTATTTTTAAAAAGGCTTACAACAAGACCCGCTTGCCTGAAAAGTTTTCATCTTATCTAAAGGTAAATTTTGTACATATGTATGTATGAAATATGTTTATAATAAGTTTGTTTTTGAATTATAGATAGATGATTATTTATTTCAATAAGTTTAAGTCAAATTACAGAAATTGATCCGCCACAAGCCTCGTCGAAAAAACAGCCAAAATATCCGCCAGAAGCGAAATTAATAATTAAAATTATTATTTATTTTAGTGCCCTACCAGGGTTCATGAGATTTCCTATATTATACGTACCTATTTGTGTTACCTATTAGTGTGATCTTTCAGCAATAATAAATAAATTTAACTTCTATCTTTTATTTTTCTTTATTATATAATATGTTTAAAAAAAACATACTTACATTGCATATTTTGATTCATAAAAACTAATTTTTGTCAAGGTTTTGGCCTAGAAAGCAACATTTCGGGATATGAACTCTATTATATTAATTCAGCTCTTTTTGCGTAAAATATTACGAAAAATTGAGCGATTTTTCAGACAGCTAATTAAGAAAAAAAAAATCAGTATAAAAAAGTCTCAACAGATAGCGTTTTATGAAAGCTGAGTCGTAATAATGGCTGAACCTATATGGTGCGCTTTTTTTTGTCAACCAGAGGCAGAAAAAAAAATCACATAACAGTTTGTCAGTTGCACAAATCACAATATAGATACTTTTTAGTTGTTTTTTTACCAAGTTTCTTTTTTTTTTAAATGCCAATCCCGTGAAATTTTTGCTTTTTGTATGGAACTTTTTTTCTCGCCTTTTACTAAGCGCCATCTATGAAGTCATCTGGAACTATTTCTTTTTTTAATTTGTGTCATGGAAAATCCCTCATTTAAGCGAGATTCAAGATATAATGTAAACCTTTACAACTTACAGAAAGGAATAAAGCCTTATGAAGTATCGTTCAAACTATAGACATAACTTTTTATAGACATCGTTCATGTATTAGGCCCGGTATTTCATTGACCGTAAACACTCTCATAACATGGGCTATCAGATATTTGGTCCATCGATGTTTTTACTATACGCCTTTTCCAATTTAGGAAGCATTCACCTGAGTGGACAATTTTCTTTTGTCTTGGAAATAGAAGTATTTTGTCGCGATTGATCACAAATCGTGACAAATCTTTTTTCCTTTCTCGTTTTTTGGAAATTTGATTGAGTAGAAATTATAATGGAATATCCCTGGTTTAGTTCTTTCTTTCGCAAGTTCGTAGACAATTTTTTTAAGATTTTTCGTAAACTTTTGCCATTGGGTATGTAGGTACTTTTTATCATTTATTTTATTTTATTTAAACTTTATTGTACACACATACAAAAGTACAGTACAAAAGGTGGACTTAATGCTAAAAGCATCATTATGTACTTTTGATCATTAAGTCTTTCTTAAGTTCAATTAAAATGGTGCATATAATGGTATTTGTATAGGTACATACATACATACATAGAATCACGTATTTATCCCTTACGGGGTAGACAGAGCCAAGAGTCGTGAGACTCGAAGGCCACGCTTAGCTGAATAGTGGGCTCTCTGATGGAATGGAGATTCAGGTATAGTATATATATAGTTGTATAGTGGTTGTATAGGTATAATGTATAAATTTTATTTTCTAATGGTTCTGTTGCGTATTCAACACACGTAGCTGTCCGTCCACGCATCTGGTTTAACTAATAATAAATCAGCATCAATAAGGACAAAGAATTTGTAGGCATGTTTCCGAAAATAATGTTTGCATATACATTTTTGATTAAAAAGCCGTGTGAAGCATTTATACCGATGTCAGAGTTCCACGGGACAATTGGACTGTAAATGGAACATTTGTTTTATACAAGACCCCAACACTTTTCACAACCAAACGAGGACCCTTTGCATATTTCATAAAACGGATGACCCAATGCTCAGAATATAGTACAAAATATGGAAAGTACGGAATATCTACATATTAGGTATAATTTTCTTAAGGAAACTGCCCTATTGACCACAAGGAGACGTGAGTCTGCCATACTAAAGTTCCTCCAATCATAGCATTTTTTTATAACATAGGGCGGCAAACGAGCAAGCAGGTCACCTGAATGGTAAGCGATCACCGCTGCCCATGGACAACTGCAACACCAGGGGTATTACAAGAGTGTTAGCATGCTGGCATTGCCCCCCCACAGCCCCTGTGACATGTCAGCGACGCGTATCTGTGCTGTGATTGGAGGAACTCTGTATCGGAGACTCGCGTAGCCTTGTGGACGAAGGGGCTTAATATTTATAACGATGAGTATCTACAAGTTATCCTTCTGCTCTATTTATAATTTCAGACTTATCAATAAATGCATTTCAAGAACGTTGCAACTGAAATTATTACTCTTTTGAACGACAGGATGCGGAATTGAATCTGTGGTTCAAGTTGGATATTAGATTTGTCGTGTCGCTGTCTTTGAGAATTGAGAATCTTTGAGGAATATACATTTATTTGAGGTATTTCGTAGTATATTTGAGACCTGTATGTAAATTCTGTGGTTGAAGCTGAAATTTCGTTCATTTGTGCACATTCACATCAATACGACTGAAATATACTGTGGTCTATATTTTATTTCTTACACTGTATTTGTAAGTAAAATCTTTAATTAGACTATTATATCGTTGGAAAATGGATCATAACTACATAGAATAGGGAGAAACATTACAACATCAACAGGACAAACTTCCTTATTAGAAAATTTAAAGTCAATTTACTTTTAAAGCTGGAATTGTCTCTACTTAGATTCGAAAACTATTTGCCCGGTTTACTTTCGACGAAAACAATCATTTATTTATTTAACCTTTATTGCACAAATACAACGTATGACACAGTAGGTGGACTTAATGCAAAAGCATTATCTAACAGTCGACCTTTGGGGTAAGCAGAGATTCTGAGAACTTAAGTGGGTCGTTTCATAGTTGCAGTTTACATAATGGTTTCCTACATGATTCACTCATCATACCAATTATAATTATCGTTTAATTACCTACTCGTTTCATTTTTAATGTATGACAATTAACATAAAAATTAACGGGAAGCCAAAAGGTTTATATAAGAATCGGTGTCGAGATGCACATTATGCTGTAGCGATGAAGTAAATTGCTTGAGTTCGTCTTAAGCCAATGGCTATTAAACAACACTGAAAGGTATTAAAATACCTCAATTAGGATCTTAGCTGGCTTACGAGGAAAAATACTTGGATCGTTGGTCGTGTAATCCTTCTTATAGACGCGATGTACGTTTTAAGGCTTCCGCCCATTAGCTGAAGAGTTATTAGTGGATGGAACTTGTGTTGTTTTTTTGTGTGAATAAGTTTCTTTACACAAGAAAACAATGGATCTGTTAATAACAATTGTTTTAGGGCCTGTCATGATTATAGTGGAGAGGCGATGTGTTTTAACAACCAATTTTCATTTTCATTTAAGAACGTTGTTTTTAGCCATTGGGATTTTTCCATCTCACCCTATCTCCAGCCTTCCTTTTGAACTCCTTGTACCACACAACTCTTGCCTTCTCCTCTTTATAGCCCTTCTTGGCTTTTCTCTTCTGTTTGCCGTTCTATTGGGTTTTTGATGAAATATCATCAAATAGAATTTCGCTATTCAATTTAGTACCTATTTTGTTGGCGAAATTGGTTGTTAAAACACATCTCTTTGCTTAGCTACTCATAAAATAATTTGTATAGGTCAACTTTTCTGCAAGTGGCATTAACAATATGGGCATTTAGTTGAAGAATAAAATCAACATTACTTAATCAATCGTAAAGCCTAGTCTCTAGTCACCTGCCATTTCCGTTTTACATGCAAAGTGTGGGAAGAACGCCTAGCTTGCTAGTCATAAACGCAAATTTAATTCAATTCGTAATGGTGCTGCAATAATAAATTCAAGATGAAGTACCGAACGATGATATATTATTAAATAACCATCTGTTGCGGCCATTCGACGTACATTTCAATCGGAAATATTGCACAACGTTCGGCTCTATGTGCAAAGGGCTTAACAGACTACACAATTCGGTGTAATAAATAATTCTTATAGTAAGTTAGTGAGTAAAGCCAGTGACGGGCACAGTGTTATAAAATTGATAAATTTTGTTATGTTTCGTTTCGACGGCCAACCTGTAAGCTTTTCATTTTCATTTAAATTTAAGAACATTGTTCTTGTCGGTGGAGTTTTTTCCATGTCTCCCTATCCTCAGCCATCGTTTTCGCCTGTAAGCTTTATCGCACTAAAAAACCTTTTATGCTTCTAATAATAAATGCGAAAGTTTGATGTGAGTTTGTGTGTATGCTTGTAACTTAATCGCGAAAAATCTACTGGACGGATTTTGATGAAATTTGGTACATAGGTAGAACAATACCAGGAGTAGTAGATAGGGTACTTTTTATCCCGAAATTCCTAAGGGAGCCAAACCCTGGGGTGCAGCTCGCGAAAATTATTTTAAAAGTTCACATTTTTGTATAGAAAATATTGATTTTGATAGGTTCTCTGAGTGGAACACCTATGTGGTATTGAAATCGGAACTCAGTCACATCAGCAATTTATATCATCTCGTCCCTAAAATGTAAAAGTATCATTTCCCCATTTCCCGGTAGTGGCTAAGTCCAAAACGGGATCATTAATATGCAATAGGCTATTAAGCTTTATTAAAGTAGTAAGGCTACCTGTATAGTTAAAAATGAATTATAAAGCATTATTTCAGACAGTGAATGCATGATGGTGACGTCAGAAAACTATATAATATACTAGCTTTCGCCCGCGGCTTCGCTCGCGTGAATTTCCCACGGAAACAGTGCTTTTTCCCGGGATGAAAGGTACCCTATGTCCTTCTCTGTACTTCCAGCTATGTGTATGCGAAATTTCAGGAAGATTGGTTCAGTAAATAAAGCGTGAAGAGGTAACAAACAATAACAAACCAACAAACAAACACACTTTCGCATTTATAATATTAGTTAGGATTAGGATTTAATGTATTTTTTGGAAATCAAAATTTTTTTTGTTGCCTAAAATATTATTCAAACTGAGTTAGGAATTAGTGTTGATACGAGTAGTTATAGATGAGATTACGATAGTAGGCTTGTTGCCACAGCAGGGCTATACAAACACCAATCTCGACTAATGTTATGTTATTATTATGTTTGTGATCATTTAGTTGTCTTAGAATATAATTATAGGTACCAAAAGTCAAACTTATTTACCTACCATATCTACATGAAATCTTAAACGGAAATGTATGCTTCAAATTATTGAAAAAAATAGAATATTTTGTGTCTGCTCTATGAAAACAAAACTATTTTTGTTACTTTTGTTGACGCTCTGTTATGGAATTTAATATAAATATTTCCGAGTTTTTTTTTAAACAAGTAATATTTATTTGAATGATATTATATAGAAACTGATAGCCAAAATACACAAAAAAGTATCCTCAACATGCTTCATCAAAAAGTCGACAGAAAAATATCAGCAACAAGCTTCGTCAAAAAGACTACAGAAAAATATCCGCAACATGCTTCGTCAAAAATATTTAGTCTAATAGGCCACCCCGCATCGTACCGCATCGTTTTTTTTTAAATGATAGAATATCCAGAAATGGTTGGATTATTTTTTTTTTATTAAGCGTAAGTGAGCAAAAATAAAGAAATTTAGGAAATCCCTTAAAGAGTTGAAAACGACATTCGCGCAGGCGAAGTCGCGGGCAAAAGCTGATTTTGGAAAATTTTAATAAAATATCAAAGTGAACATATTTAATTTTGAAACTCGAGTCCAATTTGCTTTCCTTACAAAATTTCCAGTCTATTAAAACATCGGACTAAGTGAAGCCCTCTCAAATTTGTTTATCTTTTGCTTGGATTCACAGTATCAGCTGTTATTGTAAGCTTTTAGCAGAGCAACTTTTCCTATTTATAACGCATTTTATGCAAAAAATCGTGGAATAGGTACAGGTTATGATACGATTGTAAAATAATACTGATTTGTATTGGAAATTCTAAGATTTAAGCTCGTATTGTGATCGTTTAGTTATATTTATTATACGGATATATTTGACACCGTCCGTGAAATAAATGTCATTTTGGAACAAACCCTACTAAGAAACTAGAACCCACTACTTTACTGGAAAAATCTGAAAAAAATGGTTAGTTTTCCAACTAAAATGATCCTACCATTTTATTCACGTAGAAGACACAACATTATTCCGATTTATGTTGCGTGTCTCTAATAGTGAAGTAGTACATGTCTCCATCAAAAAAACCATTAAAACGACAAAAAAGTGTCCCAGAAATCAACAAAAGTGACGTCGTTTAACTGGATTCAAACGTAAGAGGGTTTACGAGTGAGCACAGGAGCGTGAAAGCCAATGTTTTTTACAGAAAAGGGAAAAGTGGATTTGACCATTTGAGATAAAAAGGATGGATGTGATTCAATAAAAGCTTGGGTTGGTTTTGGTCAACTGTTGAACATGAACTTACGGTGGTTTCAAAGATTTCTTACTATAAAATACTAGCTTTTACCCACGGCTTCACCCGCGTGAATTTTCACGGGAACAAAACTATTCTGTGAATGCAAATATTATGGTATATTATTGTATTAAATATATGCAAAAGTAACAAGAGTAATATAACATTTTGGATCCAATACTCAAAGTATACTTGCAGCTACAAGTTTCAAACTTTGAATCAAGAAACTTTACTCATTTCAGCAACCGAACTTGTAATGGACCAAACTAAATGTTCATCATTAGAGCTGCCCAAAATAGACTGGGGGAGACCTTTGCCCAGCAGTGGGATGAGATAGGATGAAAAAAAAATATAAACAAGTGGCTCTGTGAGCTGTAGACCTCGCGCACGTATAGAGTTTGCAGATGAATGCAACTTTTCACACACTTTTATCTAATATCTTGATAACTCCGCCATTTAAAAAAAAATCTAAAAAATGGCTGGATTATTGATTTTTATATGATATTGAACCTGCTCCCAAAATTTCGCAAGAATCAGTCGAGAAATGCGACCTTTATAGAACACATAGATAAACTAATACTAAAGCATTTTTGGCCAAGCTGAAACGGAGACCTCCCTCGCTTCAAATTCAAACACAAATTTGAAAGAAACCTCGACATTACGTTGAAAAAATGCTGATAACTCCTAAACGGCTGAACCGTTCCATGAATTATTGCTTAAAACACTCTCGATTAAAGTTACCTTTCAAACAAACAAAAAAAAGAAAAACTAGATTAAAATCGGTTCAGTCGTTTGGGAGCTGTAATGACACAAACAAACATATCTACAGATACACAGATTCACAGATACACATAGAAAAAAGACACGTCAAACTTATAACACCCCTCATTTTACATCGGGGGTTGAAAATTACATCTACTCAATAAATTTATTGAACAACCCACACATTTTCTCGAAAACCGCAGTATCATTTTCATACCTTTCAACTGATATTGTTAAACTCTTTACTTTCAAACACACAACTTGAAGCAATTTGTGTTGTTCCAAGGAGTGTTTCAATCTCAAATTTTCTCTTTGATATAAGAGACTTGTAATTAAATATTTGTTCATTTGAGTTGTAAGTTAGTTGAGGTGGTATTATTATGAATCTAATGGAGCCAAAACGATTTTTTGGATGTTTGTGATTATAGTATGTTGTAAATAACTAATTATTCTAACAACTTACATAGCCTATGTCATTCGGGCTTATGCAAGGAATCTAACAATACCTCTCACATCAAAATCTGTTAAGCCGTTTAGGACTTATGGTGGAAAAAAGAAATTACATACATACATACATGAACCCTGAAAACATATCACTCCTTTTTTTGGTCAGTCGTGTAAAAATAAGACTAATTTAACTGAAAAGTTGGAAAAGTTTGCAAAACATAGCTTGTTTTTATTTTATTTTAATTAATAATATAAGTACTAAAAACATGCATGCTATCGAGTTTCACAAAAGTATATGGAAATAGATATTTTATTTATTTTACCTCTCTGTATCCCTGTATATATTTTAAAAAGCTATTATTATCTACTGATATCGGAAATATTGAAATATTCAATACAAATACCTATCGCAATGGAAAATTTCACCTTTAATTGACATCTCCGATAGAATGAGGAATCAGAAGAACTGTCACTAGCACTCGGTTCAGGGAAACGTTGGAAACGAGGACAAAACAGCGAAAGCCCAGAAAACAAGACTTCTTTTATAAAATAGAACGATTTTAGATCAATTTTAGCAATTTTTGAATTACAAAAGAAATCTAAGATCTATTTATATTTTACCTACATTGAAACCAAAATTTTAAAAATTCCGGAGACTAACATAAATTTGAAATCAGGGCTCTTTTAAAGCTCTGTAGATGTGTTTTGATCGCCAATGGAATTTGGTTATTCAATTTTGAATTAAAATCGACTTACGAGCTATGAGCTCAAAGCTTAAAGTTTTATATCTGCACTCTATTTTTGTAACGACAATCACTTCGTAATTGATACGGAATTCTGGGAAAGTTGGAAGGTAAAATAAGTCAGGCTAATAATGAAGGGAAATTTGAAAACTCGCAGCTTTGCGGGAAAAAGATGAGAATATGAGGTTTCTTTGGTCTTGGATGTGGTAAGATATCCAATAGAAAAATTTTGTTTGAATAATTTTATGCCAGTTAACTTAATTCAGTATGTCCATTATGGAGGTAGATATCGTTTGGCACCTTACTTACAATTTTTTTTAGAAACAACAATTTGTTCTTATGTTCTTACTAACTGCCATAGATATTTTGAGATTCTCTCTTTCTTTTTAGTCGTATTTCCTCATGACTGAGGGTCGTGGTCATTATATGGAATGAAACACACACAACGACTCTCATGGCAATTTTAATGGAGTGGTTTGCCATTGTCTTCTCCATTTCACACACTAGCTGATAATCATCAACCAGACTGTAGGTTTCCTCACGATGTTTTTCCTTCACCGGAAGCAAGTGGTGGTCGATGAAAACTAACATGAGTCAGATTGGTATACAAACTCATGTAGCCCTGGCAGGATTCGAACATGGGATTTTGTATCCACAGGCGGGCGCCCTACCACTCGGCCACCACCGCTTCGATTTTGAGATTAAATTACCTCATATGTTATACCAGGTTTCATTCTCCCCATGTAAAGACTAAATTTCATCGAAATCCGTCTAAAGATTAATACACTAAACAGCGAAACATTCGTTCTCACAAACTTTAACTTTTAAATACGGTTAAGATTTGTTTTTTAATAAATTGTTTCCTTATTGTACTGATAACATGGGTAATATTCATTTGTAAGTCGGAAATGGCGTGTCTAAAGTTTACTTATAGTGTATTTAGTTAACCTAGGTGAATTAGGTCAGGTGAACTGAGTTTAAGTCCCGGTCTTACAATCTCCAACAGTCATAGAGCATCGCGGACTTCTTCCACGAAAGTCCTTGTTGCTCGAAGCCAACAGAAGACCTTCTGACTAAGAGCATGATGAATTTTTTAACTTAACTTCAGTTACGTAACAACCGTCTCATCACATTTTCATAAAAATTCACAGTGGAACGGTCTGGAAAATTAGAACTGTTTTATATTAAACAAAGTCAAAGTATTCGGTTTCATATTTAATATAGATATTAGATAATGTTCCGCTTTTTCTAAAATTTATTATAATTTGCATATATAAAAGAGCTTTCTGAGTATCGTCTTGCGTAAACCTTGTAGGTATTTTTTTAATAAAAGCAATGAAAATAATAATATGTTAACTTATTTTTATTTTTATTTTTTTCATAATACGCGATAATCCGATGTATGAAGCGCACGTATTCGTAACATAAATAATAAATAATGACATAAAAGTTACTTTCAAAGCCATGATTACTTATCATTTAGGTGAATAAAACAACTTCAAACCTCAATCGGGATTCCGATTTACATAACAAAAAGCAACGTTTACGTTTCACTTGATGTAGTTTTAATATCTCCCGTTGAGAGATACTCCCGAGATGAAAGCAACAATCGTTTATGAATACTCGTTTAATTTTCTTTTCATCAGCATGACCTTTTCAGGAAAATAAAGGATGAATAGACCCTCTTGTAATGATAACGTAAAATCGGCCAAGTGCGAGTCGGTGCCGTACTATCGCACAATAAATAGATCGAAGACTTTTAGTGCGCAAGTCCACGGACTTGACACGTTTTTATGTAAAAGTGTTAGCACTAAAGTTGTTTGTACAAAGTTTTACTTATCTATATCTATACATATAATAAAACAGTAAAAATATTTTGTCTGTACATTTAATATTTTTGACTGAAATGGATAGAGGGACACCTAAAAAGAATAATAGAAAGCAAAAATATTTTTTTGGAATTTCTTGTCTGTCTGTCTGTCTGTCCGTCTGTCTGTCTGTCTGTATGTATGTACGCGTTTCACGCAAAAACTACCGGACGGATTTGAATGAAACTTTTTTTGTTGTATAGCTATTAAGCCTGGGCAACATATAGGCTATAATTTATTTTGAAAACTGGAACACCTGATGAAGAACCTTAACAGAACAGCTAAACTATAAGAAATATGGAAATGGTGCCTTAACAAAAGTCGTTCAACCTGATGAGCATTTTCTGATGACGTACAAAAATTGAAGATCTGGAACATCTGCTAAAGAACTGCAAGAGACCAGCTACACTATAACATATATGGAAATGGCGCCTTATTAAAAGTCGTTCAACCTGATGAGCATTTTCTGCTGACGTATAAAAATTGAAGATCTAGAACATCTGATGAAAAGCTCCAAGAGATTTTTTATCTAAGCGAAACTCACGCGGGCGAAGCCGCGGGCGACAGCTAGTCCTAACTAATATTATAAATGCAACGGTGAGTTTGTTTGTTTGTTACCTCTTCACGCTTTATCTACTGAACCAATCTTCCTGAAATTTTGCATACACAAAGTTAGAAGTACTGAGAAGGACATAGGGCTCCTTTTATCCCGGGAAAAAGCACTGTTCCCGTGGGAAAGTCACGCGACCGAAGCCGTCGGCAAAAGCATATCGTTTAAAAAAAAATATACGCTACAAGAGCGGGAAAAAATGTTTTATGATTTCTGTGGTTTTAAGTGTATCTGTAGCGCAGCGCAGATATACAATCTGTTACATGTTGGTTGGGGTGTCTATTTATGTGATAGACAGATATCGGAGGTACCTATATCAATATACTCCTGTTGTTGGCATCCTTTGGGTACAGAACCCTAAAAAAAGGTTTTATTCCGGAGTCATTCGTTAATCCATATAGGTTTGAACGATCCCATGTTCCACTTGCCTGCTTCGTATTTTGCGTCTTTGATATTTTTTTTATTGTTAAAATTCTTATTAAGTACATCGCGTGTATGTATCCATTTTATTTCTGGAGTCCACGATGGCAGTATTATTTCTAATGGTGTTAGACTGTCATCGATTTTCCACGTTTTCTAATCGATATAAAGTAATTTATTTTCTTGATTCTTTTAAAATAAAAGAACAAAGGAATCGGCCTAAATAAGTAAACTAAGCAACCCTTGGCCTTGATAAAATATCAGGGCAGAAAGGCAATTTCCATCCCTCTCGGCCATAACTAACTAGTTATACCCACAAAGCCGCGTTTAGTACAGTGAAGAAAGTAATTGAAGATGATACGTGATTCGACTGCCGAAGTTGTTACATAGAATCACAAAATGGGGAAATTACAGAACTACAACTTTAAGTTCGAGTCTCATAGTTTCTAAAATTGTGTGAAACTTCGTATAGTGAGTGTACTGTACGTCCTTTTCCATTATGAGTTCAATGCTATAATACTTAGCTAGTGATTTCTTATACATATGAAAATTAACGATAGTTAAGTATAATTTAAGTGTCAGGCAAAAATTATTATTATTTAATTTTTTCCAAAGCAAGCGTGTCCTAAATCAAAAACTACTGTTGGACTTTCGTTTAACGTAATCTAAACTCAAACTTATTTTCAAACAAGAGAGAAATAAGACCAATCGCTTCTAGGATTACATTTATTTTGAACAGAAAGTTCAGCACTATCACACAAAAATATTGTTATTAAAGTCAGGAATCAATTCCGCATCTTTTTTATTTTGTAACGAAACTAAATAAGATATATAGGTTTGCTTGTGGAAAAAATAAGCCGAAGTTACATTAGAAATCGCGAATAATTTTCTCCCTACAATATATGATATTTTCTTTCGTCGAATGCAGTTAATGAAATAACAGCAAGGCTCTCTAGACGATTAATTTCGGGGGATCAATTGACTAATTTGATCTTTTTGTGTACAAAAAGCAACTTATTTTTCGTTGTCCACAGACCAATCATGAGGCCGACGGTATCGCTAGTCCTCATCAGCCTGTACGCGCTGCTGCTCAGCGGCACGTCATCATCAGGCGATGATCGGCGGCTGCTGGTAGCATCAGTGGATCTCGTCGAGATGGAGTACGAAGACCATTGCGAGAACCGCGCCTATGCCACGTGGAAGGAGCTGATTGGTGACGCCAGAGGATTGTCTGCGAAGGTAAAAACCTCATTCCTCTTTTTTTGTCATCTGTAATCCAACCTGCACTACTGTTTATGTCTCCAAGTATTTTTCAGAAAGGTTGCCTAGAACAATTTCTTACAGCGATGAGGCCGCCTATAGATGACCGTTTTCTAAAATATGTTTAACTCCATGTATGTTTGTTTATGTTTGTTTCGCTGCACTGTAGATTCATCTCCAATCTCAATCAAAATTGTGGTCAAGAGCAAACCTACCTTGTATAAAAAAAACTTAGCACGTACCTGATTTATTTATAGCTACTGAAGTTTCGGGAGCTTTGCAACCTCCCGTTGTCATCATAATTATGTGCTGATCCAAACGTTGTCCTGGCCTTAATATTCGTATTCCAATCTTTCTCCGTGACATGAAAAACAATAGCATTTCAAAACAACCCTAACAAGGAAAGGTATATCAAATAGAACCAACAATATTTGTTTCAGAACTTAGAGAATAAAATGCAGTATTACGAGAAACCGTGTTTATATTTGACCCAAAGCAAACTTTGCGAATGAATACAGCTATTTGTAATATTTCTCGGTGTCCCCAATATTTAAGAACCCTTTGTGTTCCGATACAAAGGAGAGTATTACTTATTTTTGGTTTGTATTATTCTTTATACTTGCTGGATTTGTTTTTTGTTTTTGAAGAGAGGTTGAATTCAACTTTCAGTTTTTTAATTCAACCTGTAGATGAACCGGCAATACTCCTGCGATACCCCTGGTGTTGTGGTTGTCCATGGGCAGCGGTGATTACTTACCATCAGGTGACCCGCTTGCTCGTTTGCCGCCCTATGTTATAAAAAAAAATGCTACTCTGCAAATATTGAAAGGATGAAAACTCCCAAAAAACAAATCCAGTACCTAAGGATAAAGTATAATACAAACCAAAAATATTTTTTATACTAAATCTATGGTTGAGGCACGACAATGGGCGCAAAGTATTAATTAATTTCTGTATCTTGTCATTCCGCCCGTGGCAATTAGTAGATATTATCTTACCAGCATATCAACCCATATCATATAAACAATCACGTCAACCCGTCACTCCATAAATATCTAATATTGTCATTTTGTTCTGGGTCCATTCTATTAATATCTGATCGGAGACAAATATTTACCATTATGTTGGAGAACTATGTCGGGTAGAATTTATTGATCTTGACAATTATTTTGATATTTTGAAGCGCATACAAATTCAGTATCCCAAAAGTTAAAAGGAACGGTCATCAAATCACTTTGTTGTTTGTCTGTCAAGATATACCAACACCTAGAGGTATCAAGTTAAAAAGCATGATTTTACTATACGATATATTGGTTTTATACAGTGATCAAGCATGACGTAAGTTTCACTTCTAGCGAAAAGACACGAAAACATGCAACATACCTATTATTATCGTAAGAGCGTCTATCATACAAAAAATCTTTCATCTGATTTGATTTAGTAGATTCGGAGAAAATTGGCTGTGACAGACGGACGGACAGACAGACGCACGAGTGATCATATAAGGGTTCCGTTTTTTTCATTTTTGAAGGGAACCCCAGAATCATCGAATAAATGGCTGAATTTGTCCACATACATACATGTTTGCAAAAGCTTCCCCTACATTATGTAATACTAGCTTTCGCCCGCGGCTTCGCCCGCGTGAATTTCCCACGGGAACAGTGCTTTTTTCCGGGATGAAAGGTACCCTATGTCCTTCTCCGTACATCCAGCTATGCGTATGCGAAATTTCAGGAAGATTGGTTCAGTAGTTAAAGCGTGAAGAGGTAACAAACAAACAAACAAACAAACCAACAAACGAACAAACAAACAAACAAACTCACTTTCACATTTATAATATTAGTTAGGATTATATTTTTTGTACAGCTGGAAAAAGACAAAGCGTTCGGCATACTCTCACGGCAACAGAAGAAAGACGTCAAGATGGCGTTAGGGGGGTATACCATGGACCCTAGCGATGAAGTGCTGAGGCGGAAAGTACAGTTGCTTCTGCAGCCAGGAGACACTTTACTGGAAACTGAGCAGTGGATTAGGGTAAGCATTTTTTTGTACTTACTGAGTTTGGAAAGCGATGGTGGCCGAGTGGTTAGCGCCCGCCTGTGGCTGCAAAGGTCACAGGTCCATATTCTGCCCGTGCTATATGAGTTTGTAAACCAATCATGTATGGTGTTTCATCGACCACCACTTCCGGTGAAGGAAAACGTCGTAAGGAAACCTGCACTATGGTTAATGATTATCAGCTAGTGTGTGAAATGGAGAAGGAAATGGCAAACCACTCCATTAACATTGTATATCGTTGTGTGTGTTTCATTCCATATAATGACCAGACGCGACCCTCAGTCATGAGGTATACGACAAAAAGAACTACTCGTACCAAGTAAACATTGAAATTTGGGCAGTTTATGGAGGCCTGCAACACCAGAGGCCCTATTTTTGAAAGTGTGACTCACCAAAAACGCGTGAGCCGAATGATTTTTCATTCGATATCAATTATTCCGTATTTTTGAATTGTTTATGTCGAATAATTCGTAACGAGTGGTCTAGTTTTCGTATGATTTGGTAGTCGAACGATTTTTACGTCAAAATCTTAAATGACAATGACAACCGGATACGGATATAGATCGTGTTTATTAGAAATTTATTTTTTGCGTTCCGTTTAACGCTTACGTTAACTTTGTCTGAAAATTTACAAACATTTTTTTTACGATTCGTTACCGATTCGGTTTTCGTTGCGTAGAATGGAGCAGAAATTGTTTCTCGTATATTTTCATATCACTGTTAACATTGCTAGACGAGTGATTACAAAAATACGGCTTTTATGTTTTTAGTGACATAATAGGTCGTCAGTGAACGTCGAACGTCGTGTCGTATAAAGAAATGAAAGAGTTAGCAATGGAAAGAGATAAATGGAAGGAACTCCACCGACAAGAGCCTCGCTCTTAAATTTTATGATGATGATGATGATGAATAGGACGAGTGCAACGTAATAGTCTATTCGTTTTCGGCGGTATGTCACACTTTCAAAAATAGGGCTCCAAGGGTGTCACGCGTGCGTTTTCGACCCTGAATAAATCTTTTCGCGCCCTTTTTGGAGAACCCTATATTGTAGTCTCTAGGGAAAACCATGATAAAACTCATTCTGTAACTGTTAGTATATTTTGAAAAATTGCTTCTTTCTGTATCGAGTGTACGACGTATTATAGCACTGGACTCAGTAGAAACTGAGAGGTACATATCGAGATACACTTGAGATGAAAATCTCGAAATCTTTCGAACGCAAGTCGAGCGACTAAACAACTTAGTCACCACCACCGTTTAAAAAACTGTGTAGTCTCTCCTGTCCCTGTGTCTGTTAGTAATTGAAAATTGCAATATTTTGGCCCACTTTCTAATTAAGATATAATTTCGCATAGTAAACCTTGAGGAACTGTAAAGCGACCCTCTCTCTATCTGTATTGCGACCCTATATTGCTATAAATAGCTGATTTAATGCTTTGTTATAAACTACTCATAAGAGTTTCGGCTCGATACATCGTAATAATTTAACTGTTTCAATTTATCACTAATAATAATCACTGAAATAATTTATTCCTATATTCTCACTCCTAAATTCATTTGGTTATATCAGAGCAGATATCCAAATGTAATTGCTCATAAATCTTTAGTTTTATTTATGGCCACCCCATAAAATATATTGGCTTCCTGATACCTGTACGGTTCTTATATAAGGGAACATCAAACGCCTATTTCGGAGGCCTATAATAACTTAATGGAAAGGTATTTCAATCAATTCATTCTATCAAAGTCGCCTTTTTTCTTCTTCTAGTAAGTAGGTATAATTTCACTTTTTGAAAAGCTTTTTAGGTCAGTTTTGGAATAAGGGTTATATAAACTTAGTTTGGGGATCGAGTTTAATAGTGTTAAATAAGTTATAGTATTTTTAATTGATATGTTTTTTTACAGCTAGTAACATTTGGAGATACAGCACTTCACAAAATAAGATATGCAAATGATTACGATTGTGGCACAGGAACTAATTGCACTTTAAGAGGTAAGATATTTTCTCTACATAAGTAAACTCCATTTTTTCTTAATTGTCCTATTATGTAAACAATCTTTACAGTACTTTTTGTTGAATTTTGTTGAAAATAAATCAAATATTAGTTCTAATCTAAACATTCTAAAGTAAAACATTTTTTAACCACGAAAGTAATTTCCTAAAAAGTCTATTTTAATT
>CM031569.1:6007934-6026759 GCA_018467065.1 Ephestia elutella
ATTAACCACTATAGTAATTTCTTAAAAAGTCTATTTTAAATATTGTTGTAAAATCATAAAAAGACATGGTACGATTGCTTACATAATAGGACAATTATGAAAAAACGGACTTTACCTATGTATTCTATGAATTTTTTTGTATTCCGCACACCTAAAATAACGAAACGAAAACGGAAGGCTTAAAAGACAAAAGATTAACTTAATCAATCCAATAGAACAAAACAGACAGGTTTTCCATTGAAACAAAGTTTAAGCGAAAAGAGCAGAAGCTGTAGATAATTTGACACCATTGACTTAAACATTGTTGATTCAACAAACCATTAAAAGCAGTTAATTCAAGCTTGAATAACAAACCGAAAGATAAAACAAACCATTATAACACAGTCTGCCGAGAATTCACAAGTCATTACGAATTTCCTAAAGCACCTCCAACTTTTTAATAACTCACACTAGAGACGGATGGTCGTGTTTTAAAGTTAATTTCTCATCCCTTGTAAGGCAATTTAGCTTTAGCCAAGAAAAACAACCGAATTTTCCCGCTTAGAAAAGAGCGAAAACTGTCGTTTGATACAACTTCCCAATGGGTCTGCAGATGGTGTCGTTAAGTAAATTACTTTCGAACTGATAGTTTAAACGGAATATGAATAATAAAATCTTTATGGTCTAAAATAATATAACGTCTAGTGTAATTTTCATAATGGTTTTTATTACGGATACTCACGTGTCTTGTTAGCCGGAACCGCAGACTAGTTTCGACTTCATACGGAAGTCATTTTCAAGGCGAGTTAGGATCGTCTTTCCGACGTGACAGACGGCCCAGTACATTATGAGTATTTTTCACGTTAGTTTTAATCAATTTAGTATAATTTTCATTATTTTTAATGGGGATTGGGTACTTAGTTTTTGTAATATTCTGTTCTGAAGAGCCTTCGTGGGCCAGTCATCTAGGTATTTTTCTCATGACATCAAACTGAAGTCATAGATTCAATCACTACGATAAGAATATTGATAATTATTTTTGGATTTTTGAGCATCTCGGATGCAATAAGTACTAAAGTACTCTCAAATCGAAGTAAGATATGGTGAAAAATTCCATGTCGAGCAGGACTTGAACCCGCGACCAGGTCTTTATACGACCTTGCTCTTCCAACTGAGCTGGTCGCGGGTTCAAGTCCTGCTCGCATGGAATTTTTTCACCATATCTAATTTCTATATGAGAGTACTTTAATATTGATAATACTTACAGTTAGTAAGAATTTGGTTAGGTTATAACAGTAGAAGTTGTCTGAAGTTTTTTTTTTTGCATTGATTCTTTGGTATTATTCTCTCGATTTTTGAGAATGTATAATTGATTATCATAGAAGTAAGGTCAGGTCTCAAAGTATAAAAGAAATTGCAAATACTGAAATACAAAATTGTTCTTAAATTTTTATGATATTCAAACAAATATTTACAAAACAAATTCAAGACCATTTTTTTAACAGAACTTCACAACAGTATCGCCAGACAGCAAGACGAAGCGACATTGCTTCGTATGAAAAAATCCTGGGAGAAAAAGTTGCCAAGTCTCAACGAATATTTGGAACAGATTTTACCACTTCTGAGAAATGCTACAAAGGAAAACAGTAAGTTATGAGTATACAACCTAAATGTTATTTAGAATGTTTTTTTTAACAAGGATACAACCTCCTACAGGAATGTCAACAGGAAAATCGGCTGGGTGAAAATGAAATAGACATGGAAAAAATATTTTTTTTATGTATGTCGTTTCTTCATTAGCGATGCCACGGTAATTCCCTAGAATGCGTTTCAATTTTAAGTTCCTCTGACGTCATGTTGGCTATAAGACTAATATTTAAAAAAACCCGTGGCCTAATGGCCATCATGCCGGACTGCTACACCGGAGGTCCAAGATTCGATCTCCGGTAGGCTTAAGATGGAAATGATCTTTTTCAGATTGACTCGATAAAAATATGTGTAAGAGTATTCGATCAAATACATAAAATTAGAATCGCATAACACAAATCTGTAACTACTTTTACGTTACCTCAATCTGATTTGTGATACTACTAAGTAGTGATTTGTCAGTATATATTTATTTATATTTATTATTCCCTTTACTAACGAATATGTATTATTAATAGCTATTATTATCAGTAAAAGCCGCAGAAACAGCTAATATTACTGTAAACATGACGCCAGAGGAAATGTTAAATGAAACAATATTTCAATAACAAATCAAGTACCTCCAGAAACTCAATTCAAAGAGTATAATTATCTCTGAAAACAGGGCATTATACATTAAACGCTTTACCCCTTTCAGCTAATGAACTTTTAACGACATTTTCATGGCTAAATACAAAGTTTAATGCTCTATCTCCATTTTTTTTTTTTTTAAAGGAGAAAACAATGAAATTTTTACTTGTCTATGAGATGGATTTAAAATATTTCACAGGAGTTTTTTACACAACTGACCAAATAAGGAGTGTTATGTTTACAGGGTTCATGTATGTATGTATGTAATTTCTTTATTCCACCATTAGTCCTGAACGGCTTAACAGATTTTGATGTGAGAGGTATTTTTAGATTCCTTGCATTAGCCTGAATGACATAGGCTATGTGAGTTGTCAGTCATGTTTTTTTTTAAATAATTAGCTTGTTCACGTATATTTTCTCATGGTATTTTTGATTTTTAGATTAAAAAATTTTAAAAAAGCTTCGCCCGCGTGATTTTCTCACGGGACTAGTGCTTTTTTTAGAATGAAAGGTACCCTATGTCCTTTTCAGTACTTCTATGTGTATGTAAAATTTCAGGATGAAGGAAAAGGTACGACTGAGAATACGGGTATTATTTAGACTACTACTGTGTAAAAATAAGCGACATTTTCTGTCATCTTTTTAATTTATGGATATATATGTACATTAAATATATCCTGATCTATTTCCATATTTTTTTTTATTTCAGACTACAACGGGGTAGAGGAATACTGGGATTCGCTCGTGGAATATGAGGGGGCTATTCTCAAAGCGAGGGAATTATGGGACAACGTGAAACCTTTGTACATGAAGCTGCACAAGTATATAGCGCTGAGACTCAAAGGGGCCGAGGCGGTGGGAGAGCCTCTGCCAATTCATTTACTCAGTAAGTAGTATTGACGATATTTCAATTTTCTAATATTGAAAGAAAACGTTGAATATATTCAACTATTTAGAGGTAGATACAATATCTTAAATATCTGTTCAGAAACCCGACGCTAAAAAGGGCTAACATAACGACAACTACTTATCTCATTTTAAGCTTCTTTGTTTATTTGTAAACTCTTTACGCACATACACGTAAGGAAAATACAAAAGATAGTGAAACAAAAAGAAAGGCGATGCTTGTGTGCAGGTTTCCTCACGATGTTTTTCTTAATTTGATTTTTTAAAACTTTATTAATAAATCTTTATTCATCGAAAGGGAAAATGTATGCAAATACAGTAGAAAACGATCCCATACTAGGCTGTATTGTGGGCATCAATTACAAATTCTTATTTAATCAGATATTAAAACGTAAATACACACTACATTAGTTGTTAAAATTATTGGTACACTCGTTACATCCTATTTCATAATAATTTACCTTTGCCGGAAGATACAGACAAAATATTTTTACTGTTTTATTATTGACCGAGCGAGCGAAGCGGTGAAGCTATAGTAAGTTGGAGCGAAAAACACATTGTTTGTATGTATGTATGTATGTTTGTTCCGCGATAACTCTCGAACCGTTGTTCCGATTTTGATGAAAGTTGGAATATATGTAGGGATGGTTAATAGAATTTTCAAGTTCGTTGGGCATCAAAATCGGTCCAGCCGTTTTTGGTATATTTAATTTTTTGTGAAAATAAATATTGTATTTTAATAGTCGCAGGTCTACGTTCGCAGCGAACGACTAGTATGTGTAGATGTTAGGTATTATAAATACCATGAAACAAACAAAATATGTCAGTATTTTGTTTGTTTATTTCGGATTAGGAAACCACCAGATATGTCGAAAATGGGAAGATTATAACACAAAATAGAATTTTATATTCTACGTGACCGATACTATTTTACACGTCACGTTCTCCGGCGCTTTGCCGCTGTACGTAACTGGCTTGTGGAATGGCCACGAAAAAATAACTTAAATAAACTGAATTACAAAAAATAATATTAAAAACAAATATAGTGATGCGACGACTCCGGTAAATTGTCAAACCTGAATTTCAAACCAACTAAGAATTTTTAAGCCTGAAATTTTAAAAACCCAGAAATTTAGCAACCCTTATTAGCGTTTTATATATGCGTTTTATATTGCAACATTATTGAAAGAAGTATCGCATCTATAGGGTGGGAGCACAGGGACACGTGAATAGAAATAAAAATACTGGATCCGCCCTTGATCTAAAGTCAAACTTTGACAGCAGAAATGCCAGATAGATTTTTAAATTAGTTGCCAGTGTAAGAAATTAATTCTATTGCTTTTCTGCAACATGGCGTGGGTTTTTATATTATCCTGGTCAGGCTATACATGAATGTAATTTACTTAACTACCAACCTTGTATTGACGTTTAAAAATTACGGTATTTGTGAAAGAAGCACCTAAGTTTTGTTTCTGTGCCAATCATAAAACGAATGATTACGTAGATATTTTATCTCTGTTTTAAGTAAGCAACCGATAAATCACTGTTTAGAGAAACAGTGATTTATCGGTTGGTTCAAATGAAACTATCAGTAAACAATTTTGTCTTAAAAATATATTGGCAGTACGTTAGAGACTTTATACACTTGGATTTTAAAGTTATCTTGTTTATTATACCTTTATTGTCATTGTAAAATTTTGGCACATTCCTCGGACTTCGTGGCCACGCAGTAAGGCGATTTGCCAAAGGCGTAAAATATTTGGGGCATGATACTCCCGGGACACCTTCGAACGCTTTGTTGTTACAAAACTTCCCCCAGATCCAACATAAGAACCTTAATATGGCGATAAAATCTCTTAAAGATTGCCTTCTTAATAAACTCGAGTAAATAGGTTTTTTTGGGAATACACCTTATCCTGTAGGGAAACGTATGTAAGGAAATATGTGTGTGCGTATTGTTATTTGAAGCTAGTAAAACTGAATGAATGTCTTATGCTGATTTAGAGGAGAATAAAAAAATTATAATTTGTGAAGGGTCTTGAATAAGCCCTTTGATTTTTTGAAGTTTAAACTTAAATTATTAATAAATTTTTAGTAATAAATATGAAATTCGATATGATAATGTTAACATTTAAATTAGTGTTAATACTCTTGCCTGTGAGCATTTAATTAATTCTACTCAGCAAAATTACATTTAAAAATTCGCAAAAATTCAAAGATTGCAGAAGATAAAAGTCCTATACAAATTCACACGTCATATAAAGGAAATGTTCCAAAACATTTGAATTTCTTTGTACAGGGTCGCTGAATGGAGATGATTGGTCCAACATAATTGAAAGTTTACTGCCCAAGCATCCAGCTGTATACCAGAAAATCTACGCCAACATCCAGCTGAAGGTACGTCTATTGTAAATTAATCTGGGGGAGTTAAAACATCAATTTGACTTTGATGATTTAAGCATTTAAAAGAGAACCTTGTGTATGGTTGAATAAGCTTCATTTTTAGATGTTTATAATATGAGAAATGGATCATTTTTTGATTCATCAGAAGTGTCACTTTAACTCCCCTGAACCTCGCTAACAAAATCCTTTTCCGGAGATAATATTACCCACTACCATCTCATTCACAGAGATAAGGCTAGAAGTGAGGCATTCATTATAATAATTCAGTTATATTGTGGTAATAAAACTCTACTGCAAAATTTAATCTGTTGGGTTTATATTTGTAGGAGAAGTTTTAGTAGAAAAAGAATGAAATTTTTATAAGCTGCTCCAAATGTGCAATGAAATATTGACACTATGTAAATTAATATCAAATAATATACAGGTTTTAAATGCGCACGTACCTGCATGTTATTTACTTCTAATTATGCAACGCGTTCAAAAATAGTTAAATTCTATCACATTCTTTTTCTTGTTTGATATCACTCTATTTTGTATTTATTCAGCCTTTTATTCTACTAATAATATAAATGCGAAAATTTAGATGTGAGTTTGTGAGGATGTTTGTTACTCAATCATGCAAAATCTAATGGTACATGGGTAGGAAAATACCGGGAATAGCACATAGGGTTCTTTTTATTCCGAAATTCCCACGGGAACAAAGCCCCGGGGCGCAGCTAGTGTAAAATATAAAATGTATTCCATTGATTTATTTACATTTATGTATCTGTGGTATATAATATATAAAGATGTTAAAATTCAAATAGATACAATAAAATAACACAAATATTTTTTTAAATATATTTGATTAAAAACATATTCTTACAGGATTTAGGAGGCATCAAAGCATTCCAAGAAGCCGTTAAATTGATCAAAGATCTTGGTTTTGGAGAATTAGATTCGAACATTTGGTCAGACTCTGTATTCAACGGGACGTGTCCTACAACCATAGTCGATTGGTGTAAGCCTAACAAGATGTTGATTGTGACATGCAAAGATGTGAGCATCGGGAATTACATTGACGCCCATGAAGCTGCAATGAAGATCAAATATAAAGAGATAGCTGCTTTGCATAGCAACAACACGTATATTTTAAGAGAAGCGCCTCGTTATTCCGGTAAGTATTTGAAATTTCATCAGTCATTAAATCTTTTGTTATTTTCATAACGTTATAATCAAAGTGGATTTAGTCTTTACTTTAGATCATTTGTATACTATACTTCTGGTGCTTTACTCTATGATTTTACTTCGCATGTTTATCTATTACTTTTAACACTTTGTTGATCATTACTGGTTTGTTTATCATGAAGCTATTTGTATAAATGTTTATAATATACCTGTTTTGTAAATTTAAATCTTTTGTCCTTTTCATATCCTCTCAACTGCTTGCCTTTCGAACATGATGGTTAAATATTTATGATGATTTTATTCCAGCACTTTATGAAGGTATACCTGGGTTCGTGTCTCTACTGGCTCTAAATCCTCACGCCCTAGAGAGGAGCGGTCTGTTCCCATTGAGGGTCTTCAGCTACAATCCTAACCACCACCGTCTTGTACTCCAGTTGATTATGGCTTTGAGAGACTTACCAAAGTAAGATAAACATGTTTGTACAATCAACTAGCTATTTATTAGTGTGACTGTTGAGTATGTGTGGTGTGAATAAAAGTGTCACTGCGTAGTAGTGTTCTGTGCTGTAATAGCTAGCTAACTGTACATGAAACTATAACTAAAGGGATGACTGTAACTAACAAACAACCCTAGCACCTAACACCTAACACCCTAGCCCTAGTCATAAACTAAGAATAAATACGTATATAAATAGTGCGGGAAGTCTAATACCGTGAGACCTAAGGTATTAGACGGAAAGTGGGAAGGAATATAGGGTTAGTGCACGGGGTGCAATGTGCACTGGACAGGATTTTCCTACCACCAGTCAAGCAGACTCACAAGACTGATCAGTAAACTGACGGCGAAAGGTGTCTTAGCCGTAGTAGGAGGTATGGATCCGTGAAGATCCCAGACAATAATACACGACGATTGTCTGAATACCAAAGAGAATTTATTTACAAATTTTACAAAGTACTTATACTAATTTATTTTACATGTGTGTGTCTAAATCTATAAAGTATATTGTAGTGTTAAACAAAAAATAATGATGTCGTTGCACGTATGCATTTTTGGCCGGTCACTGTCCGCTGATTGCAACTCAGCATCGCGATGGTATGTATGTTCATGTATGCTTGAACATTTTGGCGCCTCTCAGGAAGGGAACGTCTTCAGCTCGTAAAGTTCTGGTGCAGGCTTCTGCTTGCGTGGGGCCGGCCGCGCGTACAGGGCGGGCGGGGGCGGGTGCGGGGGCGGAGCGACGCTCGGGCGGCTGCTCGAGGGCCGCGCGCGCTCGCTGGTCGGTGTGCTGGATGGCTCCACTACTCCTCGTCTGGGTGCCATCACACGTCGTAGTCGTCCAGTTATCTGTGAACCGAAACAATATATTAATAAACCTAATACTATACATACTAAAATTGAACTAAAACTCACTATATATGTCTGGGTAGTTATGCTACTCCAAACAGTGTTGTCTAGGGTTGTCTGTAAGTTTTTCTCTTTGTCTACTATGTGATTAAAAATATCCTTAGAACTATCTAAAACCTGTTCTATAGAAATGTCTTTACTATGACTAACTAAGGGTCTAATACTATCTAACTTTAAGTCTAAATTTTTATTATATGACGCTAAGACAGTAAGTGAAGTCGTTCGTTTCGCAGCTAATATTGTAGTTCTCGTCTTAATCATACAATTTTCAGAGACTTGTATAACTCCTATGTCGTGTATAGAGATCTCCTCTCTCTGCCCGTCACAAACAATGGACACAGTCTCTATTTTGTTAGTCAAGAATAACCAGGTGTTTGCCATCTGTAGTTGTTTCCATATTGTGTTAGTTGTAATGTTGTAAATTTGAGTAGGACATTCTGTATTATTCTCAATTTTAGTGATAGCTCTAACAATGCATTTTGAGTCTAATTGCATGTTCGTCACCGCCACAGGAAAGCAGATGAAGTTGTTGTATCTATGCAAACAGCTTTTAAATTCATCGTGAGTCAACTTAAAGTAAAGTTCATTGTTGTAGTCGATACCAATAATAGGATGTTGACTATATAAACTTTGGAAGGACCCATCTTGGTTTTTCTTTGGAATTGGCGTGATGTATAGTAAGGTATATTTTGCCTTCTCTACAATTGGGAAATAAGCCAATACTCTAATATGGGTCTCATTTTCTGTTATTTTAGTATCAATTAATTGAGTTTGTCTGATGTTTATATTTGATGGTAGCTTGCTGTTTGCTGTTGAAATGATGTTATCTACATTCTTTGGAGTAAGTATACTGTATACTGTAGCTCTTGATAAGTATATTGCCATTAGTCCTGAGTAGTAGTCTATTATTTCGGCAATGTAATTATATGCTAGTTGGTAGGATTGCATTACTTGAATTTTAATGTGGTTTCCGTCTATCGCTTTATACCATACATTATTCTCATTAACATAGTTTAAAACTTGATTGAGTTTAGTTCTAAATCTCTCCAGTTTGGCTTGTATTCTTTCCTCTGTTTGATTTAATGCTGATACTGTCGTAATCATAAATTTAGTCTGGTGATTCGCTGCGTCAATGAGTTTCTGTTGGTTTTGTTGTAATGAATGCAGGTCGGTGTATACTTCATCATTTACGCCAAATATTGACGTCATCACTTGTCCTAAGAGTCCTCGTTTCTTCTTCGTATGGTTAATTTGTGACAGATATTCATGTGTTTTCTTAAATTTTTCTTCTTCTTCTATTAAGTGATGATAAAATTGACTGCAATGTGTTTGACTTTCAACTTGTATGACACTATCACATAGTGTTTTAAATGTTTTAGATACCTTTATAACTTGCTCTAAGTCTTTGTTTAATTTATCTCTTTTATACAATGTCTCAATCCTAAATGTTCCTCGATCAATTGTGGCATTTCCCATATGTTCTATATAGAGTCCTGGTTCCAAATTTTTTATTGTATATGTTGCCGCTGCCGCTGTACAAACATGTAATAGTGTTAATAAAACGATAAACCAATAATTCAGTTTGCCTGTCAATTGTTTCCGATTACGTTCGGTTTTTATACGTCTCTCTAGTCTTGCTATGTTGGTTTGAACAGGCGTTTCGTGTTCGTTTGTTTCTATGTCTGAGTTTATTGGTAGCTGAGAGTGTTGTAGTCTGCCGCCTACTCTAATTGAGCCGTCTTCGTCACTGAATGGGTCTAAGCTGGATAGTTTTATACTTTTTCTTATGGTTTGTCCCTTTTGTAACATCCTGTATTCTTCTTCAAATGTGTCTTTTTGAACTTGTAGTATAATAATTTTCTCTGTTCTTCTTATTTCTTCTAAACTCAATGTTTTTGTTGTTTTTTGTCGTCGTATAAATCGTAAGCAGAAGGTTAATACACGTGCCATTTTTTCAAAACTAAAAAATCTCGTGAAAAGGTCATTTTCCATTTTTATTTCCACTGTCGTCTGATGGCAACGCTTAATTTCATCTTCTGGTTCTGGTATTGTCTTAGTTATCTTAATTTTTTCCGATTGTAACCACTTTGGTCCAGTCCACCAGATTTCCTGACTCTGCAGTTTACTGGGTGTTATCCCTCTCGAGATAATGTCAGCTGGGTTTTCAGCGGATTCTACATAATTCCACTGGGCTGTAGGTAGTGTTTTTTGAATTTCGGACACTCTGTTTGCTATGAATGTCTGCCATCTATCGGCTTCTTCTCGTATCCATCCCAGAGTAATCATGGAGTCTGTCCAGGCGTATAGCGTCGTTTCTTCACAGTCAATTGCTTTTTTAACTTTGTCTAATAATTTTGTCACTAGTAGAGCTGCGCATAATTCGAGCCGGGGTAAAGTTGTCTTGTGCTTTTTAGGTGCCACTTTAGATTTGGCTTGTAATAAGGTCACGTGATATGTGTCATTCACTTTGACTCGACAGTATACAACCGCTCCGTATGCTTTTTCTGAAGCATCTCCGAAACCGTGTAATTCGATCTTTGTTCCACTGTAAAAACACCATCTAGGTATTTTTATATTTTCTATACATTTTAATTGAGTTTGTATTTCCTCCCATTTCTTTCTTATGTCATCCGGAACTACGTCATTCCAGCCTATTTCGCTAATCCAGAGCTCTTGCATGAGTAATTTCATTGTATCCTCAATTGGTGACCATAGCACACCTAATGATTTTCTTGTCTCGTCTAGAGGTAATTTTAGCATGTCATCTTGTTTATTTTCTTCCGGGACATTGTTTCGTAACTCTGGGCTATTTGACGACCACTTCCTTAAGTTGAACCCTCCGGTCCGTAATAATTGGATTAACTGTGATTGTAATATTTTTGCTTGTTCAATGTCCTTTTCTCCTGATAAAATATCGTCTACGTAGAAATCTTGTAACGTTATTTTGCTGGCTATGGGGTAGTTTTGTCCTTCATCTTTTGCCAACTGCTGTAATGTCTTTATGGCTAAGTAGGGCGCTGCTGTAGTGCCGTAAGTTACGGTAGTTAACTCATACTCCTCTATTGGTTCTGTTTGTGAGAATCTCCATAAAATTCTTTGGTAGGGAAAGTCATCTTCATGAATTTTTATGAAACGGTACATTTTCTCTATGTCCGCCATAAATGCAATTTTATGTTTGCGCCATCGTAGTAAGATAGTCGACATGTCTTGTTGTAAACGAGGGCCTTTATATAGGTTGTCATTAAGGCTTACATTTGTGCTTGACTTACTGCTCGCATCGAAAACACAACGTAGCTTTGTCGTCAATGAGTCTTCTCGTATTACCGCTTGGTGTGGAATGTAATATTTTCCGTCAATATAGTCCTTATTTACTTGTCTCATATGGCCCATATTTAAATATTCATACATAAAGTCATTGTATTTTTGTCTCAAATCGTCGTTTTTCTCTAGTTTTCTTTCCAGTTGAAAAGAGTCTTGCGGCTGCTTTTTGGCGCGTATTCCCGTATTCCAGGGTGGGGTCTTTAAAAGGAAGCCTTACTACGTAGGTTCCGTCTGTGTTTCTCTGAGTCGTCTGTCTATAAAATTCTTCACAAATTTTGTCTTCTTTTTTCATCTCGTCAGTGTCGGAAACTTCTTCTAATTCCCAGTACTTTGTCAACTGCATCTCGTCAGCGCGTGTAATTAAACTTATAACTTTCATTCCGTTACAGTTTTCAGTCGAGCTTAGTCCGCTCAAAATCCATCCTAATTCGGTATTTTGAGCAATTATGCCGTCTTGCAATTTTTCGAAACCTTGTAAAAGTAGTTTACTGTAAGCTTCAGCTCCCAAGATAATATCTATGGGACCTCTCTTGTAATATGTCGGGTCGGCAATTATTATGTTGTCCAGCGTCTTATTTTGAATTCTTGGTAAGTCTTGGTTCGGCAGTTCACCGGTCAATTTAGGTAATACGATAAGCGAAGTATACAATTTATACGCACTAGGAAAGCGCGGTTTTAGTGTGACGTCAATCATATAGTTGGAAGTTTTCGGTGTTTTGTCTGCAATACCCTTAATTTCGGCTCTTATTTTTCGTCTGGGGTGTCTTAATAGCTGAGCTACTTCCTCGGTACACAGGGAGACCTCTGACCCCTGGTCGCATAGTACTCGTAGTAGTTGAGGCGTGCCGTCGAATGCTGTTGCCTGTACTAAGGCAGTGGCTAGAAGGATAGTCTTTTGAGTTTTATTTATTTCTGATACATGTGACGACGCCTTAAAAACTTGATTATATTTTTGTTGGGGTTTCTGCGACTTATTTTTTGATGACTCTGGTGTAGCGTTATAGTTTTGATTTTTATTATAATCGTTTTGTACTGGTGACTTTGAGGCTAAAAACTCATTATAATTTCTGTGTAACAGTGTGGAGTGAGCCTTATGGCAGATTTCGCATTTACTGTATTTTTGGCTGCGACACTCGGTTTTGGCGTCATGCATTAGGCATATCTGGCACATATGCTTATCTTGCACTTTTTAATGCGTTCATTTACGTTTAATGATTTAAATGATTGGCACTGTTGAATATTATGTTCCTTTTGGCAATACCAACATAGTCCTTTTTGTCTTGCCAAGTAGCTGGTAATTCTGGAGTTTTAAATTTTGGCGGTATGTAATTTTGTTGAGTTGATGACGTAGGTTTACTGGACTCTAAACTTTTTGAAGCGTTTTTCTAGGAATTTCATCATTTTTGAAAATTGATCTAATTTATTTGGCTCTTCTAATTGGTCTTCATATTTCATGTTAGTGTCTTGGTCCCATTTTCGACTAACTAATCGTATTAAAATGGGGTCCCATGACGTAATGTCAATTTTTTGATTTTTTAGTGCCTCTAAACTCTCGTTTATCGTGTCGTGCATATTGCGTAACATCACTGCATTAGGTGTTGATATTTTCGGGAGGTCTAATAGTTTGTCAATGAATTTCTGTGCGATTATTCGCTCATCTTTGTAGCGATGTACCAATAATGCAAGCGCAGCGTTATAGTTCACCTCGTTAACGGTCAAATGTTTAATTAACTTTTCTGCGTCACCTCGTACATGTGTTTTTAGGTATTGCATTTTTTCTGTGGTAGAAATTGTACTGTCTTCGTCAATAATTTTTATGAATAAATCATAAAATGAGTTCCAGGACTCGTAACTTCCTGTAAATATGGGTATATTGATTCTAGGCAGTTTTGATGATTGCGTCTTATTTACATTATGAGTCTTAAGGTTGTTTTCATAAAGTTTTTCCTGTAACTTTTCCATAATAGTGTCATAATTTTCCTCTTCTTGGGAAAATCTGTCTGTTGTAAAATAATCATCGTCGAGTGTACTTTCTTCTGCTAATAACTGCATATGATTGTCGTTGATTTCTTGCCATTGTTTTTCAAGGCTCTTAATCAAGGATTGTAAATACCACGCAGGTTTTTCTTCCTGTATGGCGGTCAATGCTGTCGTCAGCTTCTTCTTAATCTGGGTTAATCTATATTTTTGGATAAATATTTTTGGCGAATGATCGGTACTCGTTTCATCGCCTAAACCCGTCATGTCTATGTCTATAATACCTATTATTTTATCTAATTTTTCTTCACATTGTTGTAGGTGTGTCATGGCTGCGTCATAGGTATTCTTTATTGCTGTCTCGAAATAATTTAACGTCATATATTTGTGAGTCGTTAGCACTTCTTGCTCTTTTAATAATCTGTCGTTTTTGTATGCTCTTTGGTACACGGTATCCAGTCTTTGTTTTCTTTCTTCAATGTATTTTTTCGTCTTCCTGTACGCTGAGTCTTTTCTGATGTTATCCCATAACTTTCTTAGCTCGGTGTAGTCTGATTCCTGGCTTCTAATAAGTTCATTCATTGTCTCTATGTCCATTGTAATGACTTGGGTCTTCTCTCTTCTTTCTTGTGATTTCTTTCTTCTGTCTTGAGCGTCCCTATCCTACTCCTAATAGCTACCCTATCGTCAGTACTCACCGCACCTACACCCTCGGCTCGGTATATGCAACTTCTCAATGAACTGGTGAGATCCGCTTGTGGAAGGCCAGTTCACCGATCTGCTACCGACAAGGGATGTCTATAGGATACGGATAAGTACTATGTCTTGTCTCAAAATGCAACAAACTGATGCTTTTTGGGGTTACACCAGCCTGCTACACTCAAGACGTGTCTGTCAGTTATTTGTTTTTTAAGCCCTAGGGGGGACAGGGGTGGACCGCGTTATTTAATAGTTCAAATTACTCGAAGGACCATAATGTACAATCAACTAGCTATTTATTAGTGTGACTGTTGAGTATGTGTGGTGTGAATAAAAGTGTCACTGCGTAGTAGTGTTCTGTGCTGTAATAGCTAGCTAACTGTACATGAAACTATAACTAAAGGGATGACTGTAACTAACAAACAACCCTAGCACCTAACACCTAACACCCTAGCCCTAGTCATAAACTAAGAATAAATACGTATATAAATAGTGCGGGAAGTCTAATACCGTGAGACCTAAGGTATTAGACGGAAAGTGGGAAGGAATATAGGGTTAGTGCACGGGGTGCAATGTGCACTGGACAGGATTTTCCTACCACCAGTCAAGCAGACTCACAAGACTGATCAGTAAACTGACGGCGAAAGGTGTCTTAGCCGTAGTAGGAGGTATGGATCCGTGAAGATCCCAGACAATAATACACGACGATTGTCTGAATACCAAAGAGAATTTATTTACAAATTTACAAAGTACTTATACTAATTTATTTTACATGTGTGTGTCTAAATCTATAAAGTATATTGTAGTGTTAAACAAAAAATAATGATGTCGTTGCACGTATGCATTTTTGGCCGGTCACTGTCCGCTGATTGCAACTCAGCATCGCGATGGTATGTATGTTCATGTATGCTTGAACAATGTTTAAATTTCACATTTACTCGTTCCATTGTTATCTCTTATTTTGATGAATTGATAAATATGTCATTCGTTACAGATTAAATTATTACTTGGCGGCAGACGAATGGCGGTTGAAAGTTTTAATGGGATCAATTGCACCATCCAAAGCGGCGAGCAGCTGGGGTGAATTTCGTAAAAACTTTTCGTTGTTGGAAACATCAGATGTCGATTTACTAGGAGATCCTCACATACTTTTTAACAAGCCATTCATTGGGTGAGTTTAGAAAAAAAAACACCAACATGTAAAATACTTTTAGTAAAATATCTGTACCTATTATGGTAAAAAAAAAATCATTTAAATTCAGCTAAACGTGATATTTGAATCAGCAACCATTGTTGTGATACTGTATTGTAGTGTGATACATTTGGTGTGATTATTTTCAGAAAATTCATGGGTCTCATTTTGAAGTATCAAATATACCAATCGTTTGCTGAAGAACTTAGCTCCGATGAATTGGACTTGTTGCAACATGTAAATGAAACTGGCAGCAGACTGAGGTAAAGTTTATATTAAATTTATTCATAGCTGGTTTCGTCGATACCCTTATTAATTTCATCATGTTTTCTTTTCTATCAATTTCGCTTTATTTGTCTTATACACTCGACGTATACGTTATCAATTACTTATTAATAAATCTAAACCACAAATTAATGCAATCAAATCAATTTTTTTTTAGTGATGTTATGACGCAAGGATTTGCCAACGTTTGGACAGATATGGTCAGCGAAGTGCTCGCAAAAAGAGAGAATGGACTTGAATATACTGGCTTAACTGATTATTACCGTTTTTTGGAAGAATATTTAGATAAACAATTGGATCCAACTGATGAAGAAGAAGATGATTATAATGAGCCAGTTGAAGTAACTACAGAAAATAACGCCATACCACCGCCTTCAGTAACAAGTAGACCAACAATTCATGAATTAGACATAATGGCACCTGATGAATCTGAAAATATTATTGATGTAGACGATTCCCATTCAAAATATAGTGCCGAAACTTCTACTGTTGGAGTTTTGGAGATCAAAAAACAACCACCAGTTGATGATACAAAGAATACTCAAGAAGCTTCGTATAATACTTACTGGTGGATAGGAATAGTGGTCGCAATAATCATAATTGTGATATTAATAGCAATAATTGCAAGGAAACGCCACAATCACAGAAAACAACTAGAAAAGCAGAGAAGACAAAATACACGTGCCTGATTTGAAGAATATCGGTTCTAGAAGTGGAACCGATATAATCTATCGAGAGAGAACTATAGTGAAACTGTGCCAATGCAATGTGTTTCTGATTATGAGTGGAGTTGTCTAGTGTTCATTTTAGTTTCTTTGTATACTCCTGGTACTTTAGACTGTGCTTTTACTTTGCATGTTTATTTATTACTTTTTACACTGTGGTGCTCATTACTCGTTTGTTTATCATGTAGCTATTTGAATAACTCTTTATATCCCTTTTTATAACTTCTTTTGGAACTGTAAGATACTAGATAGCGAAGATTGAATAAATATTTTTGTACATATCAAATTTGCAACATAGTATATAAAGATTGTTACCGACAGTGTCTATAATAGTTGTACAATGTACAATATAGTTAGGATTAATATGCGGTGCCTTAAGCGTTTCAATTTGTATTAAGTAAGATGCATAAATTTATGGGCTTAAAAATACAGCTCTTTCTTTTTAACTTAGGTAAGTACTTTTATTATTTTATAAATTTAGTTCGGCTTGTATTGATTTTACTTAATATTGTAAAGAAAAAAATCTTATAAGGATCTATTTCACATGAAGCATTTTTAAACATTTTAATTAATGACTTACTATTTTACAATGGATGAATAAAGCAGTATTTTTAAGCTCAATTTGATGAAAATCAAATAAAAAATTGTATAAAAATACTTATAATATAATGTAATTTTATAAAATCTCTATTTTCTCTGTTCTATGTTGTATTTCAGACCAATTTTAAGGCATTTAGTTCGTTTAACTTTGCTTTATTAAACATAGTTGTTAATTGTTATTTTTTCTTAATATCACAATAACCAAATATAGGCTATAAAATTTTATTCTGTGTCTATTTCATAATGAAATTTGTTGTTATTTTAATGATTTTTAAGTTTTACTGTCAGAAAAGCATGTCTAGTGAAGATTGTGTCAGAATTGAGAACAAATTAAATGTTTAAATTTTTTTGTTTTGTTTTATTTTCACCATATCGAGATTGTAGGCGTATCGTAGACTTTTTTTGAGATTTCAGAGTCGGTCCCATACAAAAAGATGCTCATATTCATAAGTACTTTCACCCCTAGGAAGGTTGTTAGTGTTTTACAAATAATCATGTATAGTAGTTTTGTGTGATGAGTAATGGTGGCAGTCCCATACTGTCGGTTATAAAATGTTGAATATTTTTTTTTTTATAACATAGGGCGGCAAACGAGCAAGCGGGTCACCTGATGGTAAATAATCGCCGCTGCCCATGGACAACCACAACACCAGGGGTATTTCCGGCCTTTTAAAAGGACGTAGGCTCCTTTTTTGAAGGTTCCAATGCTGCTCTATTTGGCGTCTCTATTTTTATTAACTTGTAATATAAGTGTAACAAAGCTTTATAACTGCTATTATTAACTGCTATATATGCATTTTATATAGTGTGGGAGCACACTATAGCAGTTATAAAATGTCACCATACCATCACACATAATCGCTGACACACATTCAAACTTTCGCATTTACAATATTTGTGGTATGTATGCTGCCAATTATTTTTAAAATAAAGTTATACAGCTTAAGCAAACAATATCTGCATTGCAGTGTTGCCAGATGTCTAAGAATTGTTTAAGTAAAACAACCGCTTTGGGACACATGCCTCTTACTAACGAGATAACGATGTTTTGTTTAGTCCAACTGCGTTAATAACATTATTTTTCGGGTTCCGTTCCGCTAATCGAAAAATGGTTGACCACAGACTGTACTGCAGACCTACCATGAACTCTTATTGTGATTCAGTTCAGGACCTAAATTGAACTGGGGCCCTATTTTTGAAAGCGTGACATACCAACGAAAACTAATAAACTATATTGTCGCATTTATATGCGACAATATAGTTTATTAGTTTTCGTTATGAGCGGAAATTGTGTCTCGCATTATTTTCATAGGTATCACTTCTAACAAAATTGTTAGACGAGATATTTCAAAAATATACAGAATAATTGATGTCTAATGAAAAATCATTCGATCACTTATTGTGTATAATTATGAAATTACTCTCACAATTTTGTAGGAAGTGATATGAAAATAATGCAAGACACAATTTCCGCTCATATTACGCGCGACATAATAGTCTATTAGTTTTCGTTGGTATGTCACGCTTTCAATAATAGGGCCCCAGTTCAATTTAGGTCCTAAATTGGATCGCAATAAGAGTTCATGGTAGGCCTTCTGGTCTCACAATGTGGTCGATAGCAGCACCCAGAGCGAGCCTTGACACTTCAGGTAGGCGGGGAGGATGAGCCAGGCGCCTAGCAGGGCGCGCCACGAGGGATGCCCCTATAACGATAGTGGACTGTATGGGCTGTTGGGCCGGACCGCTGGCTGGATATAGGCCAGGATGCCACTACTGAACTAGGTGCCCGGGGTTCGACCAGGGATTGCACTCGCACTAAATAAAACCACTACTTAATGCACTGGAAGACTTGTTCCTTTATTCTTACAATAAATGCCTTTTTCCTCTCC
>CM031569.1:6026859-6246970 GCA_018467065.1 Ephestia elutella
CTCTTGACTGTACATTGCGCGCGGAGGCGGGGCGCGCAACATAGCCGTATGAGGTACACTAAATTTTTTCCATTACATCTAAATTGTCATTAGATGGCGCTTTTATAGTACTTGCCTTTAGTTCTCACGGCCTGCCACGAGATGGCACTTTACCGCGGACAAGTTCTTTCAATATTTTTTCGCGAAGAATGTTCTTTCGAGTAATATTTTTATAAATGTTTATGTATACCATATAGTGTAGCGAAAACAAAAGCGCCATAGAATAGTACCTAAGTAGTACTAACGTACATATCGGTCACTCACCGCCCCGCAATCATTTCAAATACCGCACCCCACCCCGCTCAGCACTTCGCTGTAGACATCACTGACACGGTTTAAGCGCAATTGGTCCAAAGTTCCAAAAAATGTTCAATTCGCGGTTGGTTCAATTCGCAGTTGGTCCAATACGCGATTGGTCTAAAAATAAACAATGTTTCCGAAATTGTAAATTTTTTAAGTGTTAAACTTTGTATATTGAGAAGCTAAGATCGCATGTAGTAGTAGTTAGATGTAGGTTATTTTTTTTAAGACCGCCCGGAAAGACTTTGAGGGCGGAAACGAAGTTAGGTTCAGGTAATTTTTTTTTATTACCGCCTGGAAAGACTTGAAGGCAGAAAATAAGTTAGGTTCAGGTTACTTTTTATGACCTGTTGGCAAGTGTTTTTATTATTTTATATCTTTATCACTATATCTATCTATACGCTGTACGGTAACAATGAAATTTTCGCGCCATTTTGATTGAAAATCACGACACGCACGCAAGCAACCTTACTAAATTTTCATGCACACATATATATGCGAGTGTATAAACGGTAAATACCGTTTATACACTCGCATATATATGTGTCGCCTATGAATTTGTAATTTTGCCTATTTGCTATTTTACCCATTTTTCAACTCGCTCCATCGTGAATAAATTGCTAACTCGCGCTCAAGCAACAGTTTCACAGGGGCGGGATAATGATCCTTTTTTCCGCGGGCGAAGCCGCGGGTAACAGCTAGTATATAATAAAAATATTTAGGTAAAAAGCAAAATTTTAAAAACATATTTAAAACATTGACAGTTTAATAGAAGAGTTAGGTATATTTTTTTGCACGATACACGCACCTATTATTATTACATATTACATACATTATTGTTTAGAAAAAGAAAACACAAGTAAGAAAATCAAAATAAAATCATAGGTTTTATCAGTGATATCGTCATAAAATCTGTTGTCACAATATTTTTAACGTACCAACAGATTTTGCCATGTAGCATGTACCAATATAAGCAACGTCTTTTTATTTACCTTTTTGTATTCCTTCACTTTGGGATAGTTTTATATGCAATAGTGCAACACTTTTGAAATGTCAGGTTATCATAAAATCAAAAATTGACTATTATTTTGGCACATAGATAAATGGACCAAGAGCCCGCGATGACTAAACTGTTCATATTTTATAAAAGCTGTTTCTATAGAGAAACATAGGTATATTGGGCATGTACGCAGAGAGGCACTCGAGACACGGGTAGCAACTATCAGCGATTATGGTATGGAGTTCGGATCATGGTTGCTCGGGCAGTTAACATAGGTAGCATGAGTGTTTTTATAGTCTCCACGTTAAGTAACATAAAAATTCTGCTTTTATAATAAAACGAAAGTATAACTAATGATCTATACAAATATTTTGTCTGTACATTTAGTATTTTTGACTGAAATGGATAGAGGGACTCTTAAAAAGAATAATAGAAAGCAAAAATATTTTTTTGGCATTTCTTGTCTGTCTGTCTGTATGTATGTAAGCATTTCACGCAAAAACTGCTGGACGGATTTAAATGAAACTTTTTTCGTTGTATAGCTGTTAAGCCTGGGCAACATAAAGGCTATAATTGATTTTGAAAACTGGAACACCTGATGAAGAACTCTCAACAGAACAGCTAAACTATAAGAAATATGGAAATGGTACCTTTGCAAAAGTTTATCAATCTGACGAGCATTTTCTGTTGAAGTACAAATATCGAAGATCAGGATCATCTGATGAAGAATTCCAAGAGACCAGCTACTCTATAAAATAAATGGAAATGGGGCCTTAGCAAAAGTCATTCAACCTGATGAGCATTTTCTACTGACGTATAGATAGACAGGACACGGGATATGACAAAGAGGGACTCGGGGTGGGAGTTGTGGTACACGGGAAATTATAAATAACGAGCAGACGAAGATCGTTTATTGAATTAAATATCACTTTTAATTCATTTTAACACCGTGACTGTACTACGAGTACCTAATATGTTCCCGCGGGACACGGGATAACCAAATGGCTGAAATTTTGAGTAATGGAGTTTAGGTTACTACAGTTTGTAACACAAAAAGATTTTTCATCTAAGCGAAACTCACGCGGGCGAAGCCGCGGGCAACAGCTAGTACACTATATGATTGATGAAAGTTCCTATTTCGAGCAGGGGTTTATAAATGTACCATGTGTCCCGGAACGTAATAATGGTTGATATGATTTTAGAGTATTTTAGAGTATTATTTAAAAATAAATATATATTTTAAAAAGTCTATACTTTCATAACATTGAAATACATTGTTTCTATCTATTAATTTATCATTCTTTCTATGCTGGAGATACACGCAGAGTTTTAAGCTTTTATAAAATAACAAAGGGCATGCCGTCGCGGGCTTTTGCTCTATAATGCAATATTTATTTTTATATTTCCGTGATTTTTTTAAAACTAACAAACGTATTTTGTTGCCTAACGAAGTTGAAAATTGTTATAACGTTTCTGACATAGTACATAAGTACCGTATCACGATGGTTTCCTATGTGTCTACCTTCCATAAGAAAGAAGACAAAGATTTACAGAATGCAACGAAAATAAAGCATGTTAGACCAAAGGCACAGTGGAGTAAAGGTGCGATTCGAATTGGATAAGGCATGCAAGGAGTAGTGCCTACGCCTGATAGGCGACTTTCAAAACCTTATTTAGTGGGAAACATCAAGATATTGCGAATGTGGTGTATGTGCGAAGGTGTATTATTGTATATTTTAATTGTAAAAATATTTTGGTAGAATACATTTTATTTATTTGGATTTTTATTTATTTGTCTACCAAATTTTATCAAAATCGGTCTGATCTTAATAAAATTTGGTAGATACATTTGGTTGGGTGGAGACATCGAGATGTTATGTACAGTTGTTGTATTTCGATGGCTGGAGAAGAGGAAATTAATAAATCATGTAACAAACAACAATACAATGTGTTTTCGCCCCAACTTGATTATAAAAACCTCTATTGATTTGGTTTCATATAGGATCTTATGGTTGGCCATAAGATCCTATATGATAGCTTGATAGCATTTACGTTTTTAGGGTTTCGTCCAAAAAAAAAGAAACCCTTGTCACAGTCAATTTGATCCGAATCTACTGGACCAAATCAGGCGAAATTTAGTAGGATGGTATAATCCTATGAACCAAACACGTAAAAACATATTTTTTTAAATAAGGGTCATTTTTGGCAGACATATTAGGAAATAAAGAAAAAGTTTTGCAAACATTGCTCTTATGTATTAAACTACCTGTTGCTCGTGGCTTCGCCCGCGTTGATTTTGCTTCGATTAAAAGAATATTTTTAAAATTTAAATAGGAACAAAGCGGTGGTGATTGAGTGGTTAGTTAGGGTGCCCGCTTGTGACTGCAAAAGCCCGGGTTCGAAACCTGCTACGTGCTACATAAGTTTGTATTCCAATCTGACATAGTTTTTATCGATCACCACTTACTTACGGTGAAGGAAAACATCGATTTTATTTTTATTATTTTATTTTAACATACGGTACCCACGGAAGACCAGCGTCGTTAGTTAACACCACGAGAGATGCTGACCTGACCACAGTCAAAGTCAAAGTCAAAAATTCTTTATTGAAATTTAGCCTTCAAAGAAGACACTTTTTCACGTCCACAAAAAAATCATAAAATATAGTTCATTGCTTCTAGATTACAGGAAATTGGCAGTGTACGGAACCCTCTCCACGCGAGTTCAACTCGCACTTGACCTGTTTTTTTCAGTACCTAATATATTTATCAATATTTAGATATATTGGTATCCATGGAAACCAAATCAAAAAGGTGGGCGAAACAAGCTGTTCCGTCAAACCCGTATTTCAACGGACTTAAGCCGCTAATCGAATGCTGTAACCCCATTCGCAACGGATCGGCACGTCGTCTCACCGAGTCGGTGCGAATGGGGTTGGAGCATGCGATTATCGGCCTTACTCCGGTTTGGCTGATCAGTTTGATTGGATCCCGCCCATTTAGTCCGGTCATTCTATGTTTTCAGAAAAACTAAAAAGTTTTGAAACTTGTGTGACATGTACCTTCAGTTGTGGTGTTCAACGCTCACTACCCTCCCCTGCCCTCCCCCAGACGCTAGGACACATTTCAGAGTAAAGGGCCCCTTTACTCTGAAATGTGTCCCTTTTACCGGTTTTTTTCACTTTTTCTCGAAAACTATTATAGATACGAAAAAGGTGTCAAAGGCAAAGAAGGTCCCTCTTAAATTCTTAATAAAATATGTCCCATGTCTTATTTTGATACACTTGACGATTTACCAGCTAAAAGTTGTGTTTGGGGCATATGTTGTGAAAATGTTACCTAAAAAGAGGGGTATTGTTGCAGTTTTACTATTATATCTCGAAAAAGACCCAGAATTTCGAAAACAAAGTGCTATTAAAAGTTTTAGAGCATTAAATTCTGCGTTTAATGGGACTAAATACATATATTTTGAACCACTCGGTCCAATACTAGTGCTCAAAGAAATTGCACAAATCCCACAGATATTGTAAATGTGAAAATTTAGATGTATGTTTGATACTAAACTACGCAAAATCTTCTGGACGAATTTCGATGAAATTTGGTACACGGGTAGAAAAATACCGGGAATAGGGTACTTTTTATCCCGAAAAAATGTAAAATTATCTTATGTGATTTTTTTTTATGAATCACATAAGATAATTTTTATCCCAAAATTGCCAACTGAGCGGAGCCCCGGGGCGTAGCAAGTTTTCCATACCTATGAAAAATGCTATATTAGCTGCGCCTTGGGGCCCTACTCCCGTAGGAATTTCGAGATAATGAGTACCCTATATACTATACCCAGTATTTTTCTAGCAGTGTATGAAATTTCATTGAAATCCGTCCAGTAGATTTTGCATATGTTTTCGCTAAATAATCATTACAATATTGATCTAATAAAATTTGTACCCACTTACACCTCAGGAGCAAAGCCCTGAGGCACAGATAGTCTGTTATTGATCGAGCGAGCGAAGCGAGCGAGGGACACACATTGTTTGTATGTATGTATGTTTGTTCCGCGATAACTCTCGAACCGTTGAATTAATTTCGATGATATTAAGAATACGTGTAGCAACTATCCATAGAATTTTTAAGTTCGTTGCGCAACAAAATTGGTTCAGCCGTTTTAGAGAAATACGCATTTTTATGAAAATAAATATTGCTCTATAACTTTTGAACCGTTATTCAGATTAGGATGAAACTTCACAAATCACGAGATATTATCACAATTTTTTTCATGTATATTGTATATCAAAATTGTTTCACCAGTTTTAGAGATATTGAGTTAAAACCTGAATCGTTCATTTTCGTATCAGTGACATCTAGTGACATTTTTGTACATGTATTTATGTTCCGTGGTAATTATCAAAACGTTCAATTAATTTTGTTGATATAAGAATGCGTGTAGAAAGTATTCCTAGAATTTTTAAGTTCTTTGCGCATCTTTTATTACAGATATATTGAGTTAAAACATGAATCGTTCATTTTCGTATCAGCGACATCTAGTGACATTTTTGTACATGTAATTATTTTCCACGAAAACTTATCAAAACGTTAAATTAATTTCGTGGAATGCGTGTAGCAAGTATTTTGCCCGCGACTTCGCCCGCGTGAATTTCCCTACGGGAACAGTGCTTTTTCCCGGGATGAAAGGTACGGTGGGCCACAAAGAAAACCTGAGACCGCTGTACCTGAAATACGATCCACTATTGGTTCAGTAGATAAAGCGTGAAGAGGTAACAAACAAACTCACTTTCGCATTTATAATATTCGTTAGTATTGGATAAGGATACAGTATCACGACATTTTCCCTTACGGGGTAGATTCATCTAGCCATTAGGTATTTTAGTGATAATAAATATTTCTCTATAATTTTGTAACCGGTAATGAGATTTGGATGAAACTTAACATTTATTGAGATGAGTATTGCTATATTTCTCATTTATATTGAACTAGCTTTCGCCCGCGGCTTTGCCTTCGTAAATTTTCCACGGGAACCATGCCTTTTCCCGGGATGAAAGGTAAGCTATGTCCTTCTCCGTACTTCTAACTATGTGTATGCGAAATTTCAGGAAGATTGGTTTAGTAGATAAAGCGTGAAGAGGTAACAAACAAACAAATAAACGAACAAACAAACAAACTCATTTTCCCGTTTGTAATATTAGTTAGGACTAGCTGTTGCCCGCGGCTTCGCCTGCGTGAGTTAAGCTTAGATGAAAATTTTTGTGTTCCAAACTGTAGTTCAGCAGAAAATGTTCATCATGTTAAACGATTTTCACTAAGGCGCCATTTCCATATAGGTATCTTATAAAGTAGCTGACTTCTTGGAGTCCTTTAACAGATATTCCAGATCTTCAATTTTTATACGTCAGCAGAAAATGCTCATCAGGTTGAACGACTTTTGCTAAGGACCCATTTCCATGTATGTTATAGTGTAGATGGTCTCTTGGAGTTCTTCATCAGATGTTCCAGATCTTCAATTTTTATACGTCAGCAGAAAATGCTCATCAGGTTGAACGACTTTTGTTAAGGCACCATTTCCATATTTCTTATAGTTCAGCTGTCCTGTTATGGTTCTTCATCAGGTGTTCCAGTTTTCAAAATCAATTATAGCCTTTATGTTTCCCAGGCTTAATAGCTATACAACAAAAAGTTTCATTCAAATCTGTCCAGTAGTTTTTGCGTGAAATGCGTACATACATACAGACTGACAGACAGAAAAACAGACAAAAAATTCCAAAAAAATATTTTTGCTTTATATTATTCTTTTTAAGTGTCCCTCTATCCATTTCAGTCAAAAATACTAAATGTACAGACAAAATATTTTTACTGTTTTATTATATGTATAGATTAGGATATCAAAATTTTTGAAACAGTTTCCGTGATATTCAGCTGAAACCTGAAACGTGACGAAAAATTACTGTAATGATTTCGGGGATGTAAACTCGATTATAAATCACTTACTTTGGATAAAGTAGTCGTGGACATTGGCGTAAAAGAGTTGGCAGCCGGATGTACATACGTAGCTCTTTCGAGATCAAAACGGTTTACAGATATTATATTTGATCCAGGTTTTGATTATATCCGCTTGGAAAAAATTAAAAAATGAAGTTGTTGCAGCTCAGAATAGATGAAGAAAAAAGATTGGAAAATCTGTTCTCCTCAACCGCGCAATAACTGAATAATGTAATGCGTTGCGCCTTACATTTTTGTTTTAACAGAATCCCGTATTTTACTGAAAATTCTAATTAGTTCAGTAAATTTACGTTCTCATATTTTTAATAAATAACAACCGCGACGTCTACGTTCGCGGCGAACCACTAGTATATATGAATGTAAAACCTATTGGTGGCTCTGCACCACGACAAATGTATTAGGAACTCTTGTTTGTTATGCAATCTATCAAAACAGGCCAATATTTTTATAAATTACTTATCCATTCAGCTGCTATACATATTTCAATTTAACATATGCCATCTCAAGGTACCTATCGACCTACCTTTGATTTGACGTTTCAATATTCAACTCGAATAGACAACATGTCGGGCGGATGTCATGAAGTGGGCGTGGCCGGACTGTGTGCGTTTCGGGCGAGAGCGACTTTTTATACATAATGAAATTAATTGCGCTTCGGACATCATCATTCATAATTTATTTATTTTTGTCAGGTTAATATAGTCTAGAGATGAAAAAGATCAAAGTGGCTGAATTTGACTGACAGTCATTTACGGTGTTAGTTTTAAATTTATAAAACGATACCTACTCAAATATTTTTAAAGAAATGATTTTTGATTTAATAACGATGAGACATTATTACCAAAAAGCAATAAAATAGTTATTGTTCTCTTTTTCTAAACTAGCAACATAAAAGTTACACATTAAAATTGTGATGTTTTATGAAAGAAGCTGTATTAAAAGTACTGTTTTTAACTCTTAAATATAAAGGATTAATAAAGGATTAGGACTATAAAGGATCTGTATTCTTTGGGACAACCCTATAATCAACGACATTTTTGTATGGAAAGTCTGTAGAACCTGCGACAACTTTTTGGCCTAGTAGCTGTAATAAAAAAAATTATACGGTATATTGTACTGATTAAACTGGCAGAGACAATCAGGTTGTCTCATGCTAATGTAAAAAATAAACGGAAACGACAAGTATCGAGTTATCCTTCTAGACAAACTTGAGTCTTTTACATACAACTTTGCCTACGACTTCGAACCTTTGTAATTCAGAAAATGGGTGTAAATTGTTAAGATTTGGGTTCTCAATGAAAAGCTATTATGTCTGTTTTCCATTTAAAACTAATTGAGAATCATAAATGAATAGGTTCCGAAAAAAACGCAAAAAACGTCAAATTCCGTGAAAAGTTGCAACAGTTTACGGTAATTGATAAATATAACTTACAACTATAACTACAGCTATAGCTTAAAATCTAGTATAGATGTCATCTTAATATGCCGCTTGGAACCTAAGCTAGTATTTCGGGTGAAGTTCATAGTTTATGACAATTAAATTGTGATTAGTCACTGTTACATTCAGTTCCTTTAGTAGTAAGCGACCGATCATTTAAAAGTCAAATTGACTGAATTTGACAATAGTTGACCGGTCATTTATCGTTATTGACTGTCAGAATTGGTCAGATTCAGTCATTTTACATCTCTAATATAGTCCTTCGTGCTGCGCATATCAAGCCTACTTAAATAAAACAAAAGTGCGTTCTTAGAAAGTAATCGGTCACCTACGGTAAATAAACGATAAATTCTTGTTCTAATCCTCATTGTCATAGGACAAAGAGTACGTGTAAGATAACATACATGGGAAAGCTAGGTAGGTATCTAAAGTTTTTGGGTTTTGGTTAACATTTCCGGGGTTTGACATGTGGTTTGATCTACAGAGCTTTCTGAATTCGAATTTTATGACTTCGTATATTATATGACAAAGATAACATGGGAGATAACATATATGGAATATGTAGAGATTGTTACTGTCATTGTAAAGAAAATTTTTGGGTTACTATTTTCGGGGGATTGTCATGTAAGGGCTCACTTTGTGGAAACAGTAATTCACCCGTTACTAAACACGCAAATATATTCCACTTATATAAATTATGTGAAAAAACCATTATGATACATAAGAACATGCCTTATATGGGCTAATCATACCAAATTGGTCGAGTCGGTTAAACGTCAGTGAAGTGAAAGTCAAGGAAACGTTTGTGAATACGGGTAGTATTTTTAACTGAAATGGATAGAGGGAGACCTAAAAAGAACAATAGAAAGCAAAAAAATTTTTTTGGAATTTCTTGTCTGTCTGTCTGTCTGTCTGTCTGTATGTATGTACGCGTTTCACGCAAAATCTACTGGACGGATTTGAATGAAACTTTTTTTGTTGTATAGCTATTAAGCCTGGGCAACATATAGGCTATAATTCATTTTGAAAACTGGAACATCTGATGAAGAACTTATTACAGAACAGCTAAACTATAAGTAATATGGAAATGGTGCCTTAACAAAAATCGTTCAACCTGATGAGCATTTTCTGCCGACGTATAAAAATTGAAGATCTGGAACATCTGATGAAAAGCTCCAAGAGACAAGCTACACTATAACATATATGGAAATGGCGCCTTAGCAAAAATCGTTCAACCTGATGAGCATTTTCTGCTGACGTATAAAAATTGAAGATCTGGAACATCTGATGAAAAGCTCCAAGAGACAAGCTACACTATAACATGTATGGAAACAAGTTGCCTTAACAAAAGTCGTTCAACCTGATGAGCATTTTCTGGATGACGTATAAAAATTTTAGATCTGGAACATCTGATGAAAAGCTCCAAGAGACCAGCTACACTATAACATATATGGAAATGGCGCCTTGGCAAAAATCGTTCAACCTGATGAGCATTTTCTGCTGACGTATTAAAATTTAAGATCTGGAACATCTGATAAAAAGCTCGAAGAGAGATTTTTCATCTAAGCGAAACTCACGCGGGCGAAGCCGCGGGCGACAGCTAGCCGTCAACAATAAAAATCTGGAGTAGTCTGTCACACACTCTTTCCTTATCTAAAAACTCCATATGATGTTAAAAATAGATTCATAGACATTTGTTCCCATAATGCCACCATCCCCTCAAAATGAGGAAAAATGATAGCAATAATTCCTCAGTGCCCGCAATTTTACGTAGAAATTATGAGGAAATTGTACAAAATATTATCCAAACGTAATAAGAAAAAATGTGAGGTGTTATTCTGATTATATACCTAATATTAATGACACAAGATTTCATTTTGAATGTTTTGAAATGAATTCAAAAGTTTAATTGTTGTTTTGACTTTTTTTGTTTTTGATATATTCCTCTCAGATGATAAAATCAAATAGCTCCTGATTTTTCTCTTTGAGCACATTATAGACAAAAAAAAAATGTCTGAAAAAATATTAACTAGTGATTCCAAGAGATTGGAGTCAGAGTTTTTCAAGGAAGCATCGGTGTTCTGAGAAGAATACTTCAATGTTTTTAGTCAAACCTATTTTTTATTTTTATAAGTACTTATGTTTGTAATATATTGGGTAAAACTAAACGCAGGCGTTTCCCTGTTATCGCCGCCAGGCGTTTTGGGGTTCTTTTCAAGCATTGCTCGCGTGCAAGATGGGTCGTGGACGGTCGCCATTGTCCTATGCGATATCGGTTTGATTTTTAATACGCGAGAGGTCCCGCGTTCTTTGATTGCTAATTGATTATCTTGAGTTGTATTGGTGAATTTCCTGTTTGTTAAATAACTATTGAACTTTTGTGTTTGTGTGCCCGTCATTGTGACTTTCTCCGGTGGGATGTGACGCGTGGCTGCTCGCTCTCACATCTATCTACGTTGCCGAGCCGATTTCGGGAAGAAATCTCATTTATGTGTTCTGGGGAATTGAGATCTCATGGGTTAGGTAGGGTGGGATTAGGAATTCCCCCTTCCCGAAGACACTCAAGTTTGGATCCGAAGAGAAAGAAGATTTAGCTTGGTAAGTGGTTTTCCATTGTAATTAATTTATAGGTTAGGGTTATTATATAGGGCCCTGTAGCTCCCTTCATAAGCTACGGTGGTAGCAGACTGCGTTAAGTTAGTTAGGTTTTAGTCGGGCAAACGTGGTGCCGCGTGGAGATTTTTTCCCTTTTGGTACTTATTTTTACCGGTGGTTTTTTCCCGGTGAAGTTCCGGTACAGAATTCTTCCCCGCCGCTTCGTTTAGTCCGGATTCGCTCTGCGCACATTTTTCTGGCAGCAGAGCGTAGTTGCTCTGCACATTTTTTCTGGTAGCAGAGCGTAGTTTATCTACCCTCTATTTGTTCGTTTGTAAAAAATAATTAATTGTTTGTAAAAATTATTAGATTTTTCTTAGTTTGTTTGTATAAGAATATTTGTAACCTTTTTTGTATTTGTTTGCGGTTTGTACCGTGCGTTCCGGGTTTGTGCCATTCTCCATACCTACCGCGGTTCTTCGTGTAGTTGCTTGATTTTGTTGTTTTTTATTTACCTTTTGTTATTTTTTGTTTGTGACTTGACGCGATGGCGAAGGTCTCCAATGCTAGGGCGACAATCGCCAACGAATTGAGATGGTTTGTGACGGCCGGAGGACTCCTGTCCCGGAAGGACAGGGAGGGCGCCATACTGCTAAGAGCGGATCACCTCCACTCACGATTGATTAGCGCGGAAGCGGCCATGGTGGTGCTTACCGAAGCCGAACTTGCCCCTGGAGGTCTCACGCAGGTCACATGGCGGACATGGACCAGATCCTGATTCTGCACGATGATATCGCGGAGGCGGCGACCGCAATAAGGGCGAGACAGGCTGGCGGACCAGCCCCTCGCACCCCTGTTAGACAGGAAGGACCAGCGGTTACTGGTCGGCTCCCCACCCTTCAGCTGTCCCACTTTGGGGGTAGGATGGAGGAGTGGGTGGCATATAAAAATATGTTTGAGTCCCTGGTCGTAGCACGACAGGATTTGTCGAAGGCCCAGAAGATGGCCTACCTCCTCTCCACTCTGGAGGATGAAGCGCGGTCGCTCATCCAGCACCTCCGGGTGGAGGACGACCAGTACGATACGGCTTGGGAGTTATTGAACTCCCGCTACCAAAACTTACGTTTGTTAGCGGATGCGCACGCCGCACAGTTGATGGCCCTTCCCAAGGTGGCCAACAGGGCACAGTTGCGCCTGCAGTTGCTCACGCCCGTTACAGTGGCCTGTAACGCGCTCCGCACACTGGGGCTGCCGGTGGACCAATGGTCCTTTTTGCTGGTGCACATTGTATTGGGCAAATTACCCAATGACATCCGCTCGCGATTTGAGCGCGAGAATGCGGAACGGGATAGCACCACCCTACCAACATTCACTGACTGGGTGAAGTTTTTGGAGTTTGAGGCACGGGCTGCTGAGAATACCATGACGGACTCAGCGCCATCCAGAGCGCCTGAACGTAGGCCCTTGGAACCCTCATGGCGAGGGAGGCCCCAACAGGGACGGCAACCGCCACCGCGTAGTGGAGCTGGTGTGCGGGTTGCACACACGGCAGCAGTCGCGGGGACGCGGATCTGGCCTGCAATGTGGCCGGATGGGCCACAGCCTGCTGCAATGCAGTGGGACTGGCAGAGACTGCCAGTACAAGATCGGCGCCGCATGGCAAGGCGGCATGAACTTTGCTTTTACTGTTTGGGCGGTCACTATGCACGTGACTGTCCCAGAGCCATACCAGCAGTGCATGCCGTGGGCTGCACCACGTGATGCTCTGCATGAACCGGAACGGGGATGGCCCCCGGTTGTTGAGGCAGGGGTCCCCTATGGGCGGGGGCGCTCCTGCGCGAAGCCCTCCACCATCGGACGGAGGACGCGGCTTCGCTCGTCGCACCCCCCCTCGGGAGGGGGGTCGCGTACCGGCGCGGGTCTTGGCGGACCGGGACCACGCGCCCCAAGGTCGTGGCCAGTATGTGACTGGCCAGGCCCCGGATAGGGCCCCCATGGGCGGGGGCCCTAGATCGGACGTGAGAGTGGGGACACCCCCCTCCACGCGGGTTACCAATACCCAACACATGCAGCCGCAGCGGTTTTCTCCGCCGCTGCACGAGTACCCACGGCTGGAGTACCACCCGCCGTACCATATGTATGGCCGGGCCGCGGGTTATGCCCCCCTCAGATGGGGATGTGCACTCGCCCGCCATATTATCCGGGTCAGTGGCGCGCCCCTGGTTTGGAGAGAGTGGGGAGCCCGTAACTAGCTTGCTCCCTTGCTGGGACAGAGCTGCGGACGGTTCTGCTCCCTACCGCGGTGGTCCGCGTATGGGGTCGTGGGGGGAAGCCATTAATTTGAGAGCTCTGTTGGACTCCAGGGGCTCAAAAGCAGTTTGGTTACTCACTCGAGTGGCACAGACCAGTTAGGTTTAGTCGTGGAGGGGACCTCGCCTGTGCCACTTCTTGGAGTTGGTGGCATACAAGTGAAGTGTCTGACGGGCCGGACACTTGTCACCTTTTCTTCGCTGAAGTCCTCCACAATGAGGATCACGACTTCGGGCTATGGTAATGGATACCATTGCGGGTTGGCACCCCTCGACAGACATACCGCCGGGTGTGTTGTCTTTGGTTTCGGGTCTGGATTTGGCCGACCCCTTTGTCTTTCATCCCGGCCCAGTGGACTTGCTCCCTGGGCTCGGACGTATTGGGTTGGATTTTGTTGGGTACACAGAAGGCTCTGGGTTCGTTCTTCACTGGATGGCAGTGTCTACGATTTTTGGTTTTGCCCTGATGGGCCCTTGTGTTTGATAATGGCACCGCGGAGGAGCCACCGGTTGTCGCATCTGCGTCCTTGGCCAAGACCATGCAAAGGTTTTGGGAGGTGGAGGAGCCACCTATGAGTTCCAGGATGGATCCGGAACACGCTGAGTGCGAAGCCCTTTTTCGATCGACCACGGAGAGGTTGCCCTCCGGTCGGTTTGTAACTAGGTTACCCTTTGTTGCCTCTCGTCCTAGCCTAGGGCACAGTAGGGCGCTTGCGGAGAAACGACTGCTGTCCATGGAGCGACGCATGCAGCGTGACCACGTACTTCGCGATAAATATATAGAATTTATGCGCGAGTACGAGGATTTGGGTCACATGTCTCCGGCTCGAGTTGATTGGAGCTCAACTGAGCATTATTTTTTGCCCCACCACGCGGTGGTGAAGGCCTCAACGGGCAAGTTGCGGACTGTCTTTGATGGGTCCGCACCCACTTCGAACGGGGTTTCGTTGAATCTATGTTTACATTCAGGTCCCAAATTGCATAGGGACATAATTGACATCATCTTGAACTTTAGAAGACATCAAGTGGTTTTTGGTGCGGACATCCGGATGATGTTCCGCCAGACAGTCATACATCCTGAGGACAGGCGATTCCAGTTGATACTCTGGCGTGAGCGCCCTGAGGATCCTGTGACGGTGTGATGAACCTCAACACAAACACGTATGGTTTGAAATCTAGTCCCTATATCGCCATCAGATCATTGCTTGAATTGGCAGAGCGGGAACGGATCCGCTTTCCCCGTGGGGCTTCCGTGCTGTCACGTGACTTGTATGTCGATGACGTGTGCACCGGAGCCCAAAGTATTGAGGAGGCCCTCCTACTGCGGGATGAATTGATTGAAATATTGAAGACAGGTGGCTACGAGCTACGTAAGTGGTTGTCTAATGAGCCAAGAGTTCTAGAAGGGATCCCGGAGGATCACCAACAGAACCCTCACCTGTTTGAGGATGTGGATGATCCCAACAGGATAGCGGTGCTGGGCATGCAGTACCAGCCGCTAACCGATATTTTTACATTCCAAGTGGACTTGGAAATACCAAAGGTCTGGACTGAAGAGAACGGTGTTGAAGTCCTGTAATAGCTCGTATGTTTGATCCAAGCGGTTGGATCAGTCCAGTGATAGTTCTCTGCGAAGTGGTCTTCTTCAGAGATCTTTGGACTTTGGGCGTCTCGTGGGACGAGCCGCTGTTTGGTCCTCCATTGGATGATTGGCTCGAGTTGTTTTCATCGATTAAGGAAGTTCAATCGGATTGCCTTGCCTCGTCGAATATTGCCCCCGGGAAATATCGAGCCAGCCTGCAGGTGGCTTTTGTGACGTTAAGTCGGAGCGAGGCTACGCCGCAGTTCAGGTCTATATGTGTGACAGTTGACGCCGATGGCCGGGTCAATGTTCTCGCTTTTGTTAGGAAGAGTTGTCGCCCCCATCAGGACTAGGCTGACTATTCCCAAGCTTGAGTTGAGTGGAGCTCACCTTCTCTCTAAATTGTTGCATCACGTTGCATGTGAGCTGGTGGCCACGGTCGAGATACGGGACATCTTCGCCTGGTCGGATAGCCAGGTCGCGCTTGCATGGTTGCGCGCGGCCCCACATACCTTTGAGGTTTTTGTGGGAAATCGGGTTTCCCAAATCCAGAATATCGGAATTGATATAACATGGAGACATGTGCCGGAGAGCTTAACCCAGCGTGACTGTGCTTTTCTCCGAGGTTGTACGGCACCAGAATTGGTGCTCACACCCGCTCTGGGTGGGGTCCAGAGTGGCTGATGGGATCAGAAACATCTTGGCCTGTCTGTCAGACAGATGTTACTTCTTTGAGTTTGACTGGGCTCCGTGTACATGCTGTAGTCGCTGAGACTACGTCGGAGCCGGATTGGCTACTTGCTCGGTATAGCAGTTTGCCGATGAAAGCTTCTGGGTGTTACCAGTTGGATTAAGCTGTTTCATACATAATTGTAGAAACCCACAGGCAAAGCGGTTGGGAGCTTCGATTGCAGGTGCAGAAGAGCGCCGGAGCGCATTGTTGCATTGGGTCCGTGTCGTGCAGACCGGACGGTTTGAGTCAGAGCTTCGTATTTTGCGCGACGGACGCGCTAAGTTGAAGGGCGCGGTCGCTCGTTTGAACCCGTACATCGACTCGGATGGGCTTCTTCGGGTTGGAGGCAGGCTCCGGAAGGCGGATCTTCCATAGGAGACTCGCCATCCTCTGTTGTTGCCCAAGGGCGGACCCTTGGTGCAGCTTTTGGTGTCTGATCGACACATTCGTAACGCCCATGCTGGGTGCAATGCTTTGTTGGCTATTTTGCAACGCGAGTTTTGGATTTTGTCTGCCCGAAGAGCAATCCGTAGTGTCCTGTTTCGATGTATTGCATGTTATAGGTTGAAGGCATCCACGATGCAACCACAGATGGGTGATTTGCCCGCTGATCGAATCCGACCTTCGAGGCCGTTTGACGGCGTTGGAACCGATTTTGCCGGTCCCTTTTCGATCAAGGCTTCTCCCTTTCGTAATGCCCGTATTGTGAAGGGCTATTTGTGTGTATTTGTTTGTTTGGCCACCAAGGCTGTCCATTTGGAGGTGGTATCAGCTCTGACTACGGAGGCCTTCGTCGCCGCGTTGGATCGCTTTGTTTCGCGTCGAGGTCTACCTTCCCTGATTAGGTCTGACAATGGCACAAACTATAAAGGAACTGTAAATTATCTTAAGGATGTTTCTGTGTTTATTGATAAAAATTGTACTAGTTTAAGAGTCAAATTAGTTGCTCCAAAGGGGAATAACCTGGAAGTTTAGTCCCCCGGGTTGCCCCCATTGGGGGAGGGGATTTTTTGAAGCGGCTGTGAAATCCGCAAAGACCCACCTCCGCCGTGCATTATCGGAGAAACGGCTCTAACTTTTGAAGAGCTGGCCAACAGTGTTTTGGTAAAAGTTGAGGCGGTCCTCAACTCTCGTCCTCTCTGTCCGCTATCTCCAGATCCAAATGACTTGGAAGCTCTCACCCCTGGTCATTTTTTGGTGGGAGGGCCTTTGAATGCCCTGCCCGAATACCCGTGGAAGGACGAACGCGTATATCGGTTGTCGCGTTTTCAAATGTTGCAGCAAATGAGCCAGGACTTTTGGCGTCGCTGGTCGCGTGAATATTTGCATTTGCTGCAGCAAAGAGTGAAGTGGACAGACAGGACTGAGCCTCCCAGGGAGGGTGATTTAGTATTGTTAAAAGAGGCAAATTTGCCCTCATTGCTTTGGCGACGAGCTCGCATATTACGTTTGATTCTTGGCGGAGATGGCACTCCGCGTGTGGCTGAGGTGGTGGTCGACGGTTCGATTTTAAGGAGAGGTGTGACCTCTCTCGCCCGCCTTCCCGTAGAGTAAGCTAGCGGTCTGCTTCTCAGACCGGGACGGGGGGATGTTTGTAATATATTGGGTAAAACTAAACGCAGGCGTTTCCTGTTATCGCCGCCAGGCGTTTTGGGGTTCTCACATTGCTCGCGTGCAAGATGGGTCGTGGACGGTCGCCATTGTCCTATGCGATATCGGTTTGATTTTTAATACGCGAGAGGTCCCGCGTTCTTTGATTGCTAATTATCTTGAGTTGTATTGGTGAATTTCCTGTTTGTTAAATAACTATTGAACTTTGTGTTTGTGTGCCCGTCATTGTGACTTTCTCCGGTGGGATGTGACGCGTGGCTGCTCGCTCACATCTATCTGTTGCCGAGCCGATTTCGGGAAGAAATCTATTTATGTGTTCTGGGGAATTGAGATCTCATGGGTTAGGTAGGGTGATTAGGAATTCCCCCTTCCCGAAGACACTCAAGTTTGGATCCGAAGAGAAAGAAGATTTAGCTTGGTAAGTGGTTTTCCATTGTAATTAATTTATAGGTTAGGTTATTATATAGGGCCCTGTAGCTCCCTTCATAAGCTACGGTGGTAGCAGACTGCGTTAAGTTAGTTAGGTTTTAGTCGGGCAAACGTGGTGCCGCGTGGAGATTTTTTCCCGGTACTTATTTTTACCGGTGGTTTTTTCCGGGTGAAGTTCCGGTACAGAATTCTTCCCGCCGCTTCGTTTGTCCGGATTCGCTCTGCGCACATTTTCTGGCAGCAGAGCGTAGTTGCTTCTGCACAACTTATAAAAAAAGAAGAAAATCAAAATTCTCTTCTTGTTCTTTGCCCATTCCCACATTAGATGGGGTCGGCCCTCCTAATTCTTTGGCGCCAAGACAGACTGTCATGGACAAGGCATTCTGCAAATAAATAAATAATATGTATTTTTTGAAAAATACACAATTACAGCACTCTTATGAAGAGTTGGAACGTGAATACGTTCCTACTCTTCATTGTACACATTACATAAAATACTGTATCAAATGCATAGGTATTTTTAAACACGTAATGCAAGTTATGCTGTAAAAACTATTATACACCAAAAATACATTCACATGAACTAAAACTTATGCTCCAGGCAATCCCGTAAGACTCTACTCACCCGCAAATAGCCAAGTAGATTCTAGACAATGAGACTTTTTGAATTCGATTAGCCAACTTGTCCGACTATAATTACGTCTTGACATTTCCCGAGATGTCCGGAACATTGCCATTAGAGACTCCCAACTAGTTACATAAGTTAGCCAATTGGAAGCCTCTTACAGACGTTGATTTATCTGTTAAATGATAGCTCTTAATAGGACATGGCTGTTTGAGCGGATGACGTAGGTATCTACAGATATTGTGGAGGTGGAAGGAACTTCTATAAAGATAACTCTGATTGACTGATGGACATGTCAACGCAGAGCCGAAACTGCTACATGACATTTTACAGAGCGCCGATGATGTCCATGTGATATGTGATACAAAATGGACATGACAATCTAAGAATATTCTGCCTTAGTATTTTGTAATTTTTTGTCATCATCCAAAATTTCTTTGTCAATAGACATAGAAATTTTATACAGTATTATTATAAACGTACGTAGTATCGTCATCCTCAGTCATCGCGACAGTCTTCTGTGACAGGATATGTTTCATAATAACTTATCTAAATTCTACTTCAATGTGTAATTACATGTGACCTTTTAACAAACTGACTGAGGTCGCTACCTTTATTTACATTCATTTTGCGCTACATAGAAAAGACATTTTTCCCTGTGTATTAAATATTCAACATGAATGCATTACACCCTTGACTAACCTGGTAAAATTCGTCAACAGGGCTCTTCACATCAAAGGCTGGAAAGGACAACATAAGCCCTCCCCGCAAAGAACAAAGAACAACTTTATTCTTTAATGCCGTGCCCTTTAGCCCAAATGTACTCGTAATGGTCTGATTTATTCTGTGAGCAATACAATTGTTTTTTTTTGCTACAATTTTGGCACACGTGTTATTCTATTTTTGTCGCGACTTTCTATTGCGTTCATGTTTAGTAGCTTAGTATAAAAAGAAACCGTATTTATTGATTACTAGCTTTTCCTGCGGCTTCGCCCGCGTGTTTTCCCATGGGAATAGTCCTTTTTCCACCCTTAAATGCATAGTTTATCAAAATTGATAACATTACTTTCCGCGTTCAGAAATTCTACATACTTCTATAACTTTTGAAATATTTAGTTTTTGAATGTTTCCTCATCTGTCACGAATCGATCTGTCAATTTGAAAAAATACAAGGCGCGCGAATTTTGAATATAAATTGACATTTGTCGCCATATGTCGTACAGTTCACGAAGTGAACTTTTTCTGATTTTTCATCGAAATAATTATTATAGATAATAACATAATCTGCGGCCAAAAAAAATATATTTTGAAAGGTTTTTAGCTATATTTTGTACTTTCTTATTGATTTTTAAACAATACATTGGATATGGCATATTTTTTTGCACGTATACTTAGTTATCAAAAATGATAATGTATGCAGTCTGGGTATAAATTTTTCTTATCTCAAAATTAGTTTTATTGGGTTTTTGGCTATTTTTTTTATATTTATTTAAATTTATATTTTATAATTATATATATGGATGACATAAGCATTGAAAAATATTTATTAGAACTGAAAACGATATTGACGACAATTTTATGCTGAATACTAAGGTTTGCCCGCGACTTCGTCCGCGGTAAAAGGTAGCCTATGTTACTTCAGAAGGTCTAGTTTATCTCTGTGCCAAATTTCATTAAAATCGGTCCAGTAGTTTTTGAGTTTATTCCTTACAAACAAAAATACAAAAATTCAAAACTGATAAGCACTATGTAAAAAAATAACATCTGTAATATGTGTAAAATGCAATGTATCACTATGTATTAACAGGAAGAACAATTGCATCCAGCTTTTACATTATTTTTTTATTATTTTATTAAAATATTTTAAGTTTTCCATTTTACATAATAATGTTCTTGGTATAGAAAATATTTTCAGTTAGATGCATACATTATCAAAAATGATAACAATGTTTAATACATTAAAAAGTACATAATAATTTACATATGATTTTTTAAATTATTTTTACCATAAAGCTGAGATGCTTTTACATAATATATGTTTTTTCGGAAAAAAAATAAAAAATCATGCATCTAAGGGTAGGTACCCTCAGTACTTCTAAATGTGTTAATGCGAAGTTACAGGATGATTGGTTTAGTATATAAAGCGTGATGAGGTAACAAACAAACAAATGAATAAACGAACAAACTCACTTTCGCATTTACGAGTATAATATAGTTGATTTAGGATGCATAAATTTTTGCATATATGCACAACATCTTATTAAAACTTAGTTAAGAACAAGATATCTGTTCATAAGGGTTAACGGACGGACTTTTAAATAGTTTGGGTTAACTTAGGCGTTTTGCATAATTTCAAAGGTTCATTTAAATTACTTGCATATCTTCAAAATTAATTATCGGTTTTAGTTAAAAAGCGAGCTTGTACCCCACATTCGAAACAATTGTAATTTTTCATAAAGAAATTTACCTAATTAGAGTTTAATTACGAAGTAAAAAAAATACAGGATATAATAGATTATGATCTTTCTTTAGGTTTCAACCGTGTACAAAAAAAAAATCGGCTTAATTAATTCAATTCAAGGCACCTAAAATTTTGAAAAAAATTCAGCTTTCAAGTCATGAAACTTAAAATTTTCAGCGATAATATATATGTATGTAATTAGTTAATATATATACTATATTAAAGTTTTAACCGAGCACTTTTGTTTTCAGACTAATATTGTAAAGATGTTTGAGAAATAGTTGCTAAATCGGTACAAAATCTTTTCGATCCTGCCAACGAAAGTAGAACATTGTGTTGTGCAAAAAACTATATTATTTACAAGGCGCACACGCTGCGGTTAAGCGCATGTGAATTTTGTTTTTTGCAGCTCACGTCATACCTCGTCTTAAGTTGTATGAATGTCTTATTTTTTTTATTTAAACATAGAGACATTATGGCTAACTTCTAAAAATCCTACCGCAAGCGCTATATATGTATCTCTAAAATATATCTTATATATCTTCTAAAATCCCCCAGAAAAAAGCGTATTTAAAAGAAAAATACCTATGTTAATAAAAACCGATTATAGTCTAATTAACGGTTGTAGTTTGAATTAAGAAAAACACCGGTTCGCTAAATTTTGATTGTCCGCTTCATTAAACTGTGCGCGATGTCGTCAGCTTGTTAAAATTTTCTAGTCACGATTTCGCAATTTAACGCTTGAGGTCATATCTGGGGTTCCATTTTCCGTGTTTGATGGTAAGCATCCATTTACATTCTGTCCAGGTGATGTGGTAAATTTGGATTTTTACAGGAATCCTGGGGCTGAAAAACTTGAAAAAACTTTTTATCTGTTTTGTACTTGCATTTTACTACATATTCTTATTATGATGGGTCTATCGGATATGTAATAATACTTAAATATTTTGTTTTTTTTTTTTTTATGTAATAGCTATACCCTTCCGTTATTTCGTGGATGTAATCGCGAAGACTTTCTATGATAGTGGAGTTGTTTTGCCATTTTCCTACAAACACAAACCTATTTTAAAATTAGATAAAGATAATCATAAAGTAATGGTCACTAGAACTGACGGCCAGCGTAAATAATTGAGAGAATACTATGGGCATATTAATTTATCAGAATAATTAATCAAAACAAATTTGAAATTAATAAAACAAAAGCAGAGTAAATAATACGCAGAAAATTGCGACGTACACGTGTAATTATATATTTTATTTTTCAGAGAGACAGTCGTAATTACGGCTATAAATTTTCGCCATCTAGAGCAAGAGCTCGACGAATGTAAAACGGAAACGTAGGTAATAAAAATATACTTTCTTTAAAAGAAATTTCTTACTGATATTACATCAAGCGAGCGTTGTAATAAACAGAACATTCATTTGAATAATTTGTAACATTGTTCATTTTATTACAAAAAGTGAATTTTGTTGATAAAATGAACGAAAAACATGGTTTTTTTTTCGATGCTACGTCAGAATTTTTTAACTGTCTATTCCTTTTCTTCTATAAAAATAACCAACAGTCATCGAGATATTAAATGTGTAGTTATATTTCGATGCCAACAGTGCTTACCTCTAACCTTTTTACTCATTCTCTTTTCTTTATACTGTTACTATGCTGTAAGGTTTTAGTAGACATATTGTAATGAAGATATCCTAATCCTAATTATCCCAACTAATATTATAAATGCGAAAGTGAGTTTGTTTGTTTGTTTGTTACCTCTTCACGCTTTATCTACTGAACCAATCTTCCTGAAATTTCGCATACACATAGCTGGAAGTACGGAGAAGGACATAGGGTTTTTTCACCTTTTTTGACCTTTCATCCCGGGAAAAAGCCCTGTTCCCGTGGGAAATTCACGCGAGCGAAGCCGCGGGCGAAAGCTAGTTTTTAATAATTTTACGAATATGTGTTATTCCTCCAGGTAAAAGATATTATTTCTTACTACAAAATATTTATTTAGAAAATATTGAATACCCACTTAATTTTATTATTTCAGGGTAACGAAAAGTATTTTTTTGAAAAAGGGTAACGAAAAATATCATTTTGTTCAGAAACTGGGCACTAGTGTATGCTCGTACTTACCAGTTAATTTCCCAAACACATGCTGCAGGAAAATGAAAAACAATGAGTCATCATTATTTCCGCCGTAAAGTCTCACTATAGCGGGGAACTGTGATGAAAACGTCCACTAGATTAAATTATTACGGGCGTATTTCAGTTAAAGTTAAACTGAAAAATAGGGAGACTCAATTAAATTGTAACGACGCTCCGGTTATTAGGGCTGTCAGCTGGAGAAAAATTAAAAAATATATTTACTACTATATCAAAATATTTAAAAAAATAGCTTTTCATTCTAACGGTTTCTATACGAGCTCGTCAAGCTTTAAACATAAATGCCAGATTTAAATACTTCTGATAATGGTGATTTACTATTATCAGAATAACCTACATACATACATACATAAAATCACGTCTTTATCCCTTACGGGGTAGACAGAGCTAGGAGTCGTGAGACCCGAAGGCCACGCTTAGCTGAATAGTGGGCTTTCTGATTGAATGGAGATTGCCTAATTCGTTATATCTATATCTGCCTTATATGTATATATGCATATTATAAAATAAAGTCCCGCGCCGCAACTGTTTATCTATACGTGATAAACTCGAAAACTACTGAACATATTTTGATGCGAATTTTACCAATGGACGGTCAAACGGTCATGCATGAGGAAGGTTATGGCACAATAGACAGAGATAAAGCAGTAGAGCAACTGAGTCGTGTCCTTGAAGTTTATGCCTACGGCTAGGCGGAGCGCTAGGGTTGGCGCCTACAAAACGTAAAGCAGGCGTGTAGTTTGTATAGTATGTGTGTAGGCGCATTTCGTTGGCGTTATATATTTTACGTGAGCGAAGTTGCGGGCAAACTATAGCATATGTCCATTCTCGGTACTTAAATTATCTCCATACAACATTTTGTCTAAATCGTTTCAGTGGTTGATGTACCTACCTAAGTACTCACTCGATCAGCTATAGATATTTTTTTACAATTGCCGTTTGATAGAACCTGCCTTTATATAAGTTACATGTGGTAGGTACCTACTTATTTTATGTATGGCAAACAGCACATCCCACTAAACACTTGCAGTTCCATAACAACGCTTATGCCCCTGACATAAGGAAGCGGTAAAAAGTCCAAACTGTATAGCGTTTTCCATTTTATATGCTTATTAGGCAATGTACTCATAAAAAAAGTAACAAACTACTAAAAAGTGATTGTGGTATTATTTTACCTTTCAGCATCAGCAGGAAGTTTATAAAATGACATAGTTGGTGTAAACTCCATTTATTCTTACCAGTCCTCACAGTATCATGTAAACGATCTTTACAGTATTTCAGTTAAAGTTAAACTGAAAAATAGGGAGACTCAATTAAACGGTAACGACGCTCCGGTTATTAGGGCTGTCAGCTGGAGAAAAATTGAAAAATATATTTACTACTATATCAAAATATTAAAAAAAATAGCTTTTCATTCTAACGGTTTCTATACGAGCTCGTCAAGCTTTAAACATAAATGCCAGATTTAAATACTTCTGATAATGGTGATTTACTATTATCAGAATAACCTACATACATACATACATAAAATCACGTCTTTATCCTTTACGAGGTAGACAGAGCTAGGAGTCGTGAGACCCGAAGGCCACGCTTAGCTGAATAGTGGGCTTTCTGATTGAATGGAGATTGCCTAATTCGTTATATCTATATCTGCCTTATATGTATATATGCATATTATAAAATAAAGTCCCGCGCCGCAACTGTTTATCTATACGTGATAAACTCGAAAACTACTGAACATATTTTGATGCGAATTTTACCAATGGACGGTCAAACGGTCATGCATGAAGAAGGTTATGGTGTATAATTAACGCAGGCGAAGCCACGGGTTCCGCTGGTGTTATACAGTATAGTCAATTCTTTACGCAAGATTGAAGTCGCTTAGACAATAAATAAGACAATATAATGCTGAAAACTAAGAAACTGTGGAGGCATGATCTGCGTGAGCTGGAAGCGGATAACTGGCGAGCCACCGCGCAGTATAGAAATCTATGGCGCTCTCTCGTTTTGGGAGCCCAAGATCCACTTTGGGGTCACTGAGCCATCGGAATAAGTTATGCTGAAAAATTAAAAAAAAACTGATCTAAAAAGATATCAAAGTATCTTTAAACGGTTTCCTCAGCTTGTTGAAATATTTTATCAAAATAATTTGAGGTAGCCCTAGGCATTCCATCAAATTACAGCTGGAAAGGTATTTAACTAAAATATATCCGTATTTCTCTCTCGCTTTATAAACCATTTTATTAATTTCAGAGATGTTTGTGACACCTTTGATAAATAAGTTTCAAAGTTCAAAAAGGGATCTATGGGTTACTGAACTCTTGGAGAAAATTATCAGTACCTAGTTTGAAAGAAAATGAAGTGTTTTATATTTTACTGTGAATGTCAATGCAATTTAAACAATAAAACGTAGATGATATGAATAAATTTGAAACAAAGTCCAAAAGTTACTGATTTCTCTGCCTTATTATTTTTTTAATATGTATAAGTCTTAATCAAGTTGCAACAAAAATAAATAAAAAAAGTTGCAACAATTTATTATTATTATTTTTTATTAAATATGGGTTTGCTCTTGACCACAATCTTGCCCGAGGACAGAGATGAGGTCTACGATGAAGCGAGCTTATCCAGAAGCAGCCTATTCACTCTAGTTTTAAAGAGAGTCAGTCATTATTACATTTTGTTCATTTATAGGCACGGATTGCATACAGTTCTCTCCACTAAAAGGTTCTCAACATCCTATTTGTACAATTACTGTTATTTTATATGTGGAAAGAAAATACACGATTTATTTATTTATTTATTGTTATATTAGGTAATGTGTGTAGTGAGTATTACAAAATTCAAAATACTTAGATAAACTAAATTAATTACAAATCAATCTGTTGAGGTTCAGATTAACAAGTTGGTGCACTGTAACACGATTCCTATTCAAAACTCCGCTTCGTTACCTACGTCTTATGTTGACATTAAAAATTTATTTAACAACGAGGAATTCCCGAGTCTTATTTCCAACGGTCTCGAAATATTTAAATGACTTTGATACACACAGTATTTATGATCATACAAATAAGAAAGTTTCTTAATTTTATTTGTGTGTGTAACATATTTACCCTTGCAATGAGCGCGACGCGGCGACAGACAAAGAATTACCATTATGAGATGTTAGATTTACACATCAAATGTAACTAATAGTATAACTATAGGTATTATCTAATCTGTGTAATGTTTTTTGTGTAGCTTATACATTTCCTTCGTTACAATTTGATATTACACTAGATTTAATTTCTCTCCATTTGAATTGATACTTATCAATAACCCTATAAAAAAATATTTCTACAAAAATAATTGAATTTACAAAATAAGCATAACATTAACTTTTCTTTACAGGGTGTTGCGGTTTTTGGATATTTTTTTAAACGACTTTAAATACATATTCTGAGTGAGCGGACTTTTCATACATTTTAGATTTGTCTGTCTGTCCGTGTGTAATATAGTTAAACCTCGTCTGCAACTTCAGTCGGATTGCTTGAATTTTTAAAAGGTGTTCTGCGATCTCAACATGAAGACGTAATACGTACGAAAATTATTTAACCTGTAAAAACAGTTATTCAAATTAACGGTTTAACTTTGTGATTTGATGTCAAAAAGTGATTGTAAATTAATAGTATTTTGCAGTACTTACAATCTTCTGTTTAATTTTTATATTCTTGCCTTTTTCTATTGCCATTTTTCAAGTTTTTCTGTTGTAAATCGCTCGCCGATGTTGCTCCAACAAAATAAATTTAAAATAATATAATATTTTTTTCCCAACAGCATATTTGTTTGTTACAACAGCAGATTCATAATAATACTTCCTTTATTTATCAAAACATGATCCATGTTGTTACTTCTTAAGTTAACTAATTTTTCTATATGTTTTTAGCGATGTTGGAGTAGGTTAAGCCTGTAATGACACGCTGTATAAAATGAAATAAATAAAATAAATAAATAAATAAATAAACTAATAAATATAGAAAAAAAAACATTCTTTATGATTTCTTTTATTTTAGGTCTACAACGGAAATACCGTTGAAGTATTAAAGTGATCACGTATTTACTATTATTTATTTGATACAATTTTTCAAACTCAGTCTGCACTTATGAGCGCTGGCCTTTATAAAGGCGTGTGGTCACTTAATCCTGCTTTTCTTCTGTTTTCTCTGTAATTAATTGGATTTCTCCTCTCTGTGTTGAAGTCGCTCGTATGATGAGTATTTGTGTCAGTTTTCTTTGTTCATTTCAACTTTGTGGACGAAGTGATAGTGGTTTTCTGTTGTTTCCTCGAAGTTTCTTACGTCACACGGTTGTAAAATATTATTTTATGAAGTTAATCGATCTTGTTAATGTTTTGAGCGAAGTAAAACTATATTTTTGTTTTTTATTTTTCACTGTTGAATGAAGTTATATGCAGAAACGCGAGTGTATTATTGTGACTAATTTAAAGGGTATGTTGCATAGCAGGCTATATCATGAGCAGTTCCCCAAAAATAAGAAATAATATCAAAAACCAATTAAGACCATCATATATTAGTTTTTTCATGATCTTGTTATGGTACAAAAATACATTTAATATCGCTTAATATCGTATAATGGTGATACTGACATGGCGCCAGTAAGTAAGTTCAGAAATTATGATACAGAAAATCAGATACAATGCTCTATATTTTCATTATATTTTAGAAAATTAATTAAAGTAAATGTTCCTAACACATGTTACATGCAATATCACAAAAACATATGTGTATTTCACATAAATAGATGAATAAATAAAATAAACAATTCTTTCCCGCGGGCACGTATGTAATAAAAGTACATTTTTGAACGTACCAGAAATCGGAACTGTCAAATGAAGCGCGTCAACGTCAAATCATAATGGGTGTCAGCCATTTTGGCGGAACTCGCCTAACCTTCATTACGATTTTGTTGACTAACTGTACCATAGAAAGGCTACGAATTTATCGGATATACTTATATGGTATTGATACTTACCCAAAATTAAAAAGTTCAGATAGGTGCTCATGATATAGCCGGCTTCCCATACATTTGTGCAACAACCCCTTTTCATACAGGTATTATTGTAACTTAGTTAATAAAATTTTCCGTACGAATATAAGTTAATTACTAACTTTTCTACATATAATCTTTTTTGATCTTACACCTAAACGTATTTATATCTTGGAAGAAGAATCGTCAATTCTTCACTCGATTGTAACATGAAAGAAGTACAATTAACCTATTTACACAATTTTATTATGAACTAGCTGTTGCCCGCGGCTTCGCCCGCGTGAGTTTCGCTTAGATGAAATATCATTTTGTGTTCCAAATTGTAGTAACCTAAACTCCAGTACTCAAAGTTTCAGCCATTTGGTTATCCTGTGTCCCGCGGGAATATATTAGGTACTCGTAGTATAGTCGCGGTGTTAAAATGAATCAAAAGTGATATTTCATTCAATAAACGATCTTCGTCTGCTCGTTATCTACAATTTCCCGGGTACTACCACTCCCACCCCGAGCCACTCCCTCTTTGTCCTATTCCGTGTCCTGTCTATTTATACGTCAGTAGAAAATGCTCATCAGGTTGAACGACTTTTGCTAAGGCCCCATTTCCATTTATTTTATAGAGTAGCTGGTCTCTTGGAGTTCTTCTTCAGATGTTCCATAATCTTCAATTTTTATACATCAGCAGAAAATGCTCATCAGGTTGATCGACTTTTACTAAGGCGCCATTTCCATATTTGTAATAGTGTAGCTGGTCTCTTAGAATTCTTCATCAGATGATACTGATCTTCGATTTTAATACGTCAACAGAAAATGCTCATCAGATTGAACGACTTTTGTTAAGGCACCATGTCCATATTTCTAATAGTTTAATTGTTCTGTTATGGTTCTTCATCAGGTGTTCCAGTTTTAAAAATCAATTATAGCCTAAATGTTGCCCAGGCTTAATAGCCATACAACAAAAAAAGTTTTATTCAAATCGGTTCAGTACTTTCGGAGATTAGTGTGATCATACATACAGACAGACAAGAAATTACAAAAAAAATTGTTTGCATTCTATTATTCTTTTTAAATGTCCCACTATCCATTTCAGTCAAAAATACTAAATGTACAGACAAAATATTTTTACTGTTTTATTATATGTATAGAATAGATATAGATTAGCATTTACAACACCGACAAATATTTACTCAGTGTAATTGTTGATAGATTGGTATAGTCCATGATGCAACTGCTTAAATACGTAGTTCAAATAACAAGTCCTCCCATATAATACCAGTTATTATGCTCCCACGATGTTATACTAAACCTCACGATTATTTTAATATCGCAATTACATATGCACCCTTCCTGCAAGGGTTGAATTTCCAAACTTTCTAAGCTCCATGCCGGAAGACATACATATTTGAATAGGGGTTGGACAAGGGATTTGTATAGGTACTTAGAAATTATAGTATAATTTCCGCCCAGTATTTATATTACAGTTAAATCTATACAGGATGTTTTTTAAATCATTGGCATCCTTTCTACTGGTGAAAGTACTCATGAACATGAGCAACTTTTTATATGAGACCGACTCAATCCGATGGAAAAAAAATCAGCTGTTCCATACATTTCGGGTGAGTAGGTATTGGAAAATAGTATGGAACAGCAGATTTTTTTTTCCATCGGATTGAGTCGGTCCCATACAAAAAGTTGCTTATGTTCATGAGTACTTTCACTAGTAGAAAGGATGCCAATGATTTAAAAAACACCCTGTATATAATCCTACCTAATATTATAAATGCTAAGGTGAGTTTGTTTATTAGTTACCTCTTCACGCTTTATCTACTGAGCCAATCTTCCTAAAATTTCGCATATACATAGTTAGAAGTACTGAGAAGGACATAGGGTACTTTTCATACCGGGAAAAAATACTATTCCCATGGGAAATTCACGCGGGCGAAGGCGCAGGAAAAAGCTTCTTATAATTATCAAAAACAGTGAAAGTCATATCGAATGGGTGTATAAATTTTTGTAAAATTTAAATGTGTAATTTATTTTGTCTAAGTAAGCAACTAAAGTCATGAAGTTAGATTAAATTAGTTTGTACAAATGTGCACTTGAACGATTAATCTCATGAGAGTCATTCCCGGACTTAAAGCAACATCCAGACTAACAAAGGACAAATTCAGTCGTCTCTACTCTATGTAGGATGTAGGTTATATATTTATGGTCGTGTTAAGAGTACTTTGACTTTTAAACTGAACATAAGACAATCTGCTTCAACGTAACATCTGTTTTACTTACTTGAAATTCTTACCCTAATTTATTTGCAAAAGAAAAATTTATTGAAAGTAACTCACCAGGAACTGAGTATTGTACTAACAAAAAAAAGATGATTACTAGATTATAGCAAGGCAAGTTCTTTTAAGCCTTGGAATCATCTTATTGTCTTTATACAGTCCACGGCCAGCTAGTTTAAATATTCTAGGTCAATGAGATGTACCATGTTTTGATTCCCTTCTAAAATCGGTACCTACTTTTACGATTTTTCAACTTGATACCTGTACACTATGTTCACAGACAGATAGACAAACGGACATACCGACGCAAAACAAAGTGTGATCCTTAAGGTTTTCATTTTTAACTTTTGAAGTAAGGAACTCTATCCTATTAATGAAATTGAAATTTCTTCAAATTTCTTCAAATTCAATGAAATGAAACTCTATCCTACTAATAAAGTATGTTTAAGAATTTCAAGAGTTCATAAATTTCCTTAATCTAAACAAAATTAAACAAGAAAATTAGTGGGTTCTAGTAAATTTCCCGAGATGTAATTAAGCTAGCACTTTCAAGTTTGAACTTTTAATGGGATGCCTAGAGCTGACTTGTGACGTTTTTATGAGCTGAGTCATCTTGGCAACTTCACTTTCTTGTCTTACACTGGTATGGCTTCATCATACTACGATGGCACGGATTTAGCTAAAATATGCAAGACTTCGTAATTTAGTCACGTTGGAGCCTATTTAATGTTTTTGAAAAAATATTTTTTGTATAAATAAATTACATCAATATGTCGATGGTGCGAAGTAACGAAAACTTTCTAAAGTTAGAAGTATTATTTTTTTAATAGCCCTCAGTACTGGTAAGTACTGGGCCAAAACCTCTGTCTCCTTCTTCCAAGACTCTGCATCTAGTACTAGAATCTAGTATTCTAACTCATTATTTAATTATAAATGCTAAAGTGAGTTTGTTTGTTTCATTGTTTGTCTGTTACCTCTTCACGCTTTATCTACTGAACCAATCTTCCTGAAATTTCGCAGACACATAGAAGTACTGAGAAGGACTTCTGCTACATTTCATTCCGGGTGTTGACGACCGCCGTGCCGGATCGCGAATACCCTGCAGCCGCCGAGCCGAAGCGCAAAATTGTTAAGCAGAACCGACCAATCACAGAGCCTACATTATTACTTGTTCTTGCACTATTGTACGTAATCACATCAATACTAGTGCGCATTAGTAATGCTCTGGAAATGGCGCGCTGTGATTGGTCCGGGCTCTCGCTAACTAGTATACTATGAGAATGCGAAAATGTTAAATATAAATGTTGAAGATTTGTTCTAAAATCACTTCATCCAGTACGCTCTACTTGTGACTTCTGAATAATAAGTGAAAATAGTGAAATAAAAGTGCTCAAAAGTTCCGGCTGTTTGAATCACCTGGAGGAATCCCTGCCCGGACCCCGGCTAGCCTGCAGCAACTCTGAAACTCAGAGATACTCCCTCAGGAGGTAAAATCCCTGTCGGAATTATCTGGGTGGATGAGTGACCACACGGCCCCCACCGTGATAAGTGTTTACAGTCTACTCCTTGAACTTGTGACCTGTGGTCAACACCGGGAAAAGCACTGTTCCTTTGGGAAAATAACGCGAGCGAAGCCGCGGACAAAAGTTAGTATTAAATATAAATAGATGACAAAACCAACTGAGAACAGAGAAAAAGGCGAAAAATCCGCACATAACCACTAAGCCATTGCTATCAAGCTAATAAATTCCACTCCGCATCAGACTCTCAAGAGACGGGTGTTTAGCAATAAAACTGCATTTGTATACAACGTGCTAACCCACGGGACCCTGCCAATGAAATTAGGGCTCTGAGGATACACGGTTAACTTATTATACAAGCTGGTTGGAATTAATTAATGTTTGCACACGACGCTGTTGGCTTTTAAAGTTGGGTTTGTCTCTTGAGCCAGGGTGTAAAATGGAACTGCTCAAGTGGAAAATTTTCTTTTTATTATCTAAGACGAACGAAGTTGCGGGTACCAGCTAGTGGTGAAAAAATTTAACATGAGATTTGTCATATTATAGAAATACCATTTCCTATTTGTAATTCCAACTTGTATCGACGACAAACATTGATTATATTTTTGGTAGCTATTAAAAGTTTATATTTTTTTTATTAGAGATTTGAGTTTGTTTGACCTCAATCTTGCCTGATGGGAAGCATAGATGAGGTCTAGGGTGGTACACGCAAACTCAAAATGTGCCAAGATTATATTTACAAGATTATTTTTATATAAAAAAAATTGTAATAGACAATCGTAATTTTTTAAATTAAATTTCAGTACATAAATATTCATTTATATATATAGAATCACGTCTTTATCCCTTAAGGGGTAGACAGAGCCAAGAGTCGTGAGATTCGAAGGCCACGCTTAGCTTAATAGTGGGCTCTCTGATGGGATGGAGATTCAGGTATAGTGACAGGTTGCTAGCCTATCGCTTATAAGTGTAAATATTCATTTACACTTTAAATAATTGAAATTCCCTTCCAAATTTAAACTTAAACTGAAAGGAGTAATAAAATTCCTAATTACTTTGAGAATGCACGAATAGAGAATTTACGCACGTTTTATTCGTTAAATTTTGCAAAATTGCGTGTTTATGTTCATATATAAATTTCTTTCACTAAATTTATTCTTCTTCTTAGTCGTTCACTCTTGACAGAGTAGTCGTGATTATGGATCGGTCTTCTCGGATTTGGCCGCTGCTCTTGCGATGGCTCTCCATTTATTTCTATTGGTAGCTTTTCTGGAGCATTCTGTTGCCGGACACTACGGACTAAATTTATTACGAACAATAAAAATTAATGGAAGATTTTTCTTTATAGTTATCACTTTGTGCATCACATCATAACTGAGGATCGTGGCACGATATTGTCAAGCCATTTGCTATCACGGCATTCGAGTCAATTTAACTGCCAAGTCGCGCTAGTCAATAAAACCTAAAGAAATGTAAAAATTAACTTTAAAACAAGCTAATTATTAACAATAAAAAACACGACTGACGAGTTTTTACTCAATAAGTACATACAAACATATAAGTTAAATACATTTTTGAAATCGCCTTCTAAAGCTCTTCAATTTGATACCCCACTCGATAAGATTGATCAAATTTTATTTTTTTGGTCTGCTATTTATCGCATATATAATCCGCCATTTTATTTTCATGGTGACGTCATATAGCCTATGTCACTCGGAGGAATGCAAGGAATCTTAAAATACCTTTCACATCAAAATCGGTTAAGCCGTTCAGGACTTATGGTGGAATAAAGAAACTTACATACATACATACATACTTACATACATACATGAACCCTGAAAACATAACACTCCTTTTTTGGTCAGTCGTGTAAAAAAGACATTAGGTACACAAAACGGAACAGGATTTCGAAGAAAAATGTGTCAGTGGATGAATTCCGTTTCACGAAATCCATGAAAAAGCGTTTGTGGCCACCTCTAAAGTAGTGTAAAAGACAGAGATTTGTCAAAGTTAGATAACTTATGGTCCCCATTGCTGGGACTTGGAAGGCTCAAGGATCACTTATCTTGGCTAACGAAGATTTATTCGACGATTTGTCTTATTTTCCTTGTATGATATATCACTTTAGAAGAGCGGGTACTGTTTCTATCTGCGAACCACTTTACAAGCTTAAGGTTTTTTTTTTAATTTACACACAGGCAATATATTGTTAAGTTCTTATTCGTTAAACTATTTTTTAGGGTTCCGTAGTCCGACAAGGAACCCTTATAAGATCGTTCAGTCCGTCCGTCCTAGTCTGTCACAGCAGAATATCTTCTACGTTTATGGACTGATTTGCATGTAACTTGGTTCGAGGATACTTCACATATAGATCTCATTTTTTAAAATACTAAAAAAATAAATTAAAAATTACCCCTTTTTAAGGGTACCTCCCCATACATGTAAAGGGGGGGTGAATTATTTTTTTGAGTGCACCCCCTTCTGTGGGATATCGTTGAAAAGGACTATGAAAATAAGGTAGGGTTTCCATACAACACTTTTTTATCAGCTTTACCATTTGCGAGATATAAGCCCGCCAAAGTCGTTTACACGGTGTCCCCTCGCCTGTAATATCTAAAGTCTTGGACCTATAAATTTCAAATCACTCACATAAAGAAACAGGCGCGGAAACTCTTATTTAAATATGTTTCGGGTATCCTGTGATAAATACTTTTGAAATTTGAAATAAAATAAAAATATATACTTTTTCTTGCAAAAAATGCAAAACAGCGCGGTGCCAAAAATGACTACGGAACCCTACCCTATACGAGGTCCGACACGCAGTTGGCTGGTTTTATTTAAATACCTAATAAGACAAACAACATGAAATTCGGATTATCAAGTCATTAAGCTATAAGAATTTTGTTGGTTTTAAAGCCAGATAGTATAATATTTTACTTTTTCTTGACGCGAAGATGGCATTCCAATCTATTTAAATTTTTCACGAAAAGTGTTCTGCTAATATTCTTCTGAATAAAATATTTAAATGGTGTTTTGACGTCGTTATAATCGCTTCATTTCATCTCTTTACATATCCAGAACATTTGGAATACGAAAACAACGTCAAATAACTAAAGGAAACAGTATCCCTTTTCGGGTAAACTTTTAACGAACTCGTCTCGAAGGAACGTCTCAACTCTTCCCATCTATCTTGTACTGACATTGACGTCTTTACCACGCCGGCAACTCTAAACAGTTGAGATAAAAAATGAATTATGATATTATCGGATCAAATCAGTCAAAAATTTTACTTGAAATTAAAATTTTAACTGTTAAGTATACGGAAAAAGGATATTGGCGCTTAAAATGAGACATCTACTAGATGCTAGTTGCGAATTAAGTAATTGATTATTTATCTATATCTATACGAGAGTAAATAATCAAAGATCTATACATATAATAAAACAGTAAAAATATTTTGTCTGTACATTTAGTATTTTTGACTGAAATGGATAGAGGGACACTTAAAACGAATAACAGATAGAAAAATCATTTTTTTGGAAATTCTTGTCTGTCTGTCTGTATGTATGTACGCATTTCAAGCAAAAACTATTTGAATAAAACTTTTTTTGTTGTATAGCTATTAAGCCTGGGCAACATATAGGCTATAATTGATTTTGAAAACTGGAACACCTGATGAAGAACCTCAACAGAACAGCTAAACTATAAGAAATATGTGAAAGATATTTTTAGATTTCTTGCATTCCTCCGAGTGACATAGGCTATATGACGTCATCATAAAAATCGAAGATCAGGATCATCTGATGAAGAAATCCAAGAGACCAGCTACACTATTTCATATATGGAAATGGCGCCTTAGCAAAAGTCGTTCAACCTGATAAGCATTTTCTGCTGACGTATAAAATTGAAGATTATGGAACATCTGATGAAGAACTCTAAGAGACCAGCTACTCTATATAATAAATGGAAATGTGGCTTTAGCAAAAGTCACTCAACCTGATGAGCATTTTCTACTGACGTATAAATAGACAGAACACGGGATAGGACAAAGAGAGACTCGGGGTGGAGTGGTGGTACATGGGAAAATTGTGGATACCGAGCAGACGAAGATCGTTTATTGATGAAATATCACTTTTGATTCATTTTAACACCGCGACTGTACTACGAGTACCTAATATATTCCCGATTTTTCATATAAGCGAAACTCACGCGGGCGAAGCCGCGGGCAACAGCTAGTGTTAAAATAAAACCTACAATTGTTTTTGATAGGTAATAATATCAACATTAGTTAGAATGAAGGGAAAAAAACATTTCAAACATAAACAACGCATATGGTGCGCATAAATAATATGTTTTTATCTTTTCAAATAACTATTCAACAAAAATGCAAGTCATTCAATAAAGAGAAATAAGTTGACAAATCAAAATGATATGTAACACATAATGCTGGTTAATTTTGGGGCTGTCAGAGTTGACAAAGACAATAACCCAGATTAAGCTCAAAATGTATAAGTCAAAAGTGCACAAAACAATCCAGCGGTGCATAAATGGAGGAAGTTTTTCTGGAGCTCAACAAGTCTGCGACTGCATTATAGTTCGCATCCACTGTGATGAAACGAGATTGCAGAATAAGACTACTTTAACCATTGAGGTTGTTTTTTTCTGTCTTTACAAGAGCTGGGAAAATGACAGCTATTTTTGTAAAACATGTTAGCAAATTAGAAATGTTTAGCAGCAAGTAGTAGGTAGTTCTTATTAAAATGCAAAATAATTTAATTTTATAATATTAATGACACTTTTATTCGCTTGCTTTTAACAAACAGAGGTAGCTATTTATTTTTATTTATTTGAACTTTATTTCACACAAACATATGTAAAAGTACAATGGGCGGCTTAATGCAAAAGCATTTTCTGCCAGTCTACCTTAGGGTTATTCAGAGAACATTTAAGTGGGTGCAAAAAAAAGGTAGATAAATAAAAAGAATTTCTAGTTCATTTTTCCACAAAAAAAAAACAGAATGCTATATTAACTCCCGTGGGAAAAAAAGCACTCAAAGTATCCATTGAGTGCTTTTTTTTGCTGAAGGTTGCTGAAGTTTTACTTTTATAAACTGAAAGTGGTGTGATTCTGCCTGTTTGTTAAATTTACACCTGAACAACTGAACTCAAGAATAATTACTATCGAAATATTTAGCAACATTATATGTAATAGTAGATTGCTTTACTAGGGTCGGATGACATCAATAGCATACGAGGTGTTTAGAATATAGTCCGAGTATGCATTTATGTCATTCACCCGTAGTAAGCACTCTACTTTTTATTTCGAATATAAGGAAAGTAAACAAAAAACACTATAAAATAGCCTTATTGACAATAAAACCGAGATTTTGGATTTCGATAAAGCTTATGAATTAAATATACGTAGTCTTTTTAAAAATTTTAAAATGGAATCACCAGACGAGTCATCGCAGCCGCTTCTACGTTTTAGGAATTTTTTCAACTTTTTAATCTTTGTAGAAAATACACCTAATTCATTTATTACAATTAAGTATCTATCATAATTTAGTATATATTATATACTAATATTTATAATTTACATAGGTAGGTAATTAAAAAAATATGGATAAAATAAAGAAAATAAAGCGCTAAGTCTAATATACAGCAGAATTTTTCTTTAATAAAGAATGATTTTTTTAATGCTACCATTGGCTAAAATATGTAGTATCCAAATACATAGAAAAAAATAAATGTTTTTCATCGAATTTTATGACAGAAACCGATTCCTATATGTTCTATTTTTAAAATTCATTCCCTCCCTAGGGTACGAATGAATTTGTATGAAACATTCTCTCTCGCGTGTGGGAAGAAGCATTTTCAACCCAATACTAGGATCAAATATACACTTCTTTCCGAGTATGAGAAATGAAAAAAAACTTAAACCCTACTTCCTACTAATATCATAAATGCTAAAATACGGATATGAGTTTGTGAGTTTGTTACTCAATAGCACAAAATCTATTAGACGTGTTTCGATGAAATTTGGTACATGGGTAGAAAAATACCACGAATAGCACATAGGGTACTTTTTATCCCGAAATTCCCATGGGAGCAAAGCCCCGGGCGTGGCCAGTATTCTATATACTCGTATAACTTTTTTTTGTAGCTATAACATGTCCCACTGCTGGACAAAAGCCTTCCACACTCTCTTTCCATGTGTTCATATCTCTGGTCTTTTCTATCCACTTTCTGTCGAATGCCCTAAGTTCATCCGACCACTTGTCTTAGCCCTTCCTCGCTTTCTGTGCCCATCAGCTGGGACCCAGGTGGTAAGTATGTGAGCCCATTTTTCGGGATGCATACGGGCCTCGTGACCCGCCCAATTCCACTTCAGCCTATCCGCTTGTATTTCACATTAGTAAAATTTCATCAACTCCTTAGATACTTATAATCGTTTTCCAAGATAACACAGTTCATATAGTCATTAATGCTTAGCACAAAAGATCTGCAACTTGAGAGGATCGGCTTTTAGCCCAGCTCAGTAAATCAGAGAATTCGTAATGTTTCGGTTGAATAATTAACCCGGTGAAGCTGCGTGGAAAACCTCTTCATCTGATTTATAACTGTAATCCTTGATATGAAAGGACGGTTAATGTATTTTGAATTTGAATTGAAATAGAGCAATGTTTTCAAACAAAATTTGCATTATATCTAAGACACATATCTACGTACAATAATATAATCCTATTGTAAATTAACAACACTGTGTTTCATACTGAACACGTGTGGTGTAAATCTGGAAAATAGAATGAAAAATATTGATGTCAAAGAAATGTGTGGAATGAAAGAGGATGTAGCGACCAAAAAAGAATGTTGAGATGGTTTGGGCATGTTGAGAGGATGTGTGAAAAGAGATTAATGAAAGCTATATTTATAAAGCCGAAGTGAATTAAAGAGTTGGTCAGGGTCGACCTCGAAAAACGCACTGCGACCAGATTGCGGACCTCCTTAAAAAGGAAGATATTAGGAGCACCCATAACCGGAGAGCATGTATGAAGAGAGTGATAAGTGTACAGAAAGCTAGAGATATATGTAAGGATCGTAGCAAGAGGAAATCGTGAGATAAAGGCGTGATAATATGGCGTAAAGGCGTGATGTATGTAAGACCGCTACTACTAATTTGCTGTCATGTTCCCAAGATATTTAATAAATATTTTATTATTCAAAACGAGCATTGAAAATTGTTTATAAAACATAATAATCATATAATATTAATAACACCTTTGTGTACTTTTGATCTGAACCCAAAGACAACCGTATGAAAATAAGTCTGACCATGTACTTACCTAGATACGTAGGTACCTGATTGAACATTTTTTAATATATTTTTTTTATGAATCAATTAAAACAAATCAGTTTTAAAAACTAAAATGCCTCGTAAATGGCGAATAGATTTCCTAACTCGTCTTGAACTTTTGCACAGAATTAAATCCAAAGTCCTTCAACAATAGCACGACTAGATCTCCACAGAACCGACGACAGAGAGTCACAAAACAATCAAGAAGCCGGAGTATTGGACCGCATCGCTGGCGACTGAAAATAAACAGGGGGTCTCAAAAGGCCACTTTAACAAATCACAATACGATCCATTGTACATTTCCTAAATTTTTAAAATAAGCCCTATAAGTAATAGTAGAAGGTTCATTTTAAATATTTAAGAAATAAGAAATGAATCATATTCGTGGCCTTTTTAGACCTGAAGGCATTGAGACTTCGATGTGGGAATTGTTTGTTGTTGCTACTAATACTTTAGTCCTTTAAAAATATCTATTGTTTTTACACGATTGCTCTAAAAAAACAGTGTATAATAATGTATAAACAGTGTATGTGTGTATAAACAGTGTATAGTGTTGTGTTTATTTTTACTCCTAAATTTATTATCATTTCAGCCACAGTGCCACATCATCATGGCAGTCCACTGCTGGACATAGTCCTCCCTCAAGGATTTTCAGAATGGCCTGTTGGAACCAGCGACTGCCAGCGACCTAACATCGTACTCGCATACTTTAGAACTAACGTACATCGACTTTTTATACTTCGACATTAGTAACGGAGTCCATTAGGTCATCTGACCATCTGGTCGGTGGATGTCCGATGCTAAATTCTCCTCCTAAATCTCTTTGACCCATTTAGATTCGCTAGGCATGATAAGGATCAATATGTATGTAATTCAGGCTATTCTGAGGATGTTAGTCACATTTATATTTTTTTTCTACTGTAGGCGCGCTGACCATTTAACTTTTACGTTCGTTCAAGGGACCTCGCCCTGACGAAATTTTTACTTCTGTCGTGTGGTCTTAAGCACTATTTAAAAAAAGTAATTACTTAAATTCCTAAGTACAAACTTAATAATGACTTTGTAAATTACTTAAATCAAAAATATTAATTAACTAATTTATAAGATTATCTCAGGCCTGCGTATGAGTGATGACTCACTCAAATGGATTTAGCTAAATTACTAAAGTTCTGTGGTATTACTTGTGAAATTGAATTTTGAAGTAGTAATAATTTAATTGAAAGATACCAAAAGTATGCAGCTTCTTCGGTTTATAATTTTTAAAGTGTCTGCCCCTTCGTTTAGAGTGTTGACCTCTAGGATAAAGATCGGGAACGATCCGATTAATACTAGTATTTTTCAAAAGTCCATTTAGCGGTGCAGCTTGATTGTGATGGGTCACTGTGGCGGAATGCCTGTGGTCAAAAGGTTCCAGGTTCAAATCCCACTCGTGCCTCGTGAGTTTATAGAACAATCTAATTCTTATATAAATAATAAAAAAACTTATATTATAAATACGAAAGTGTTATTAGTAAGAATTATTCGTTTCTTTTTTGTTTGTTTGTTACCTCTTCACGCTTTATCTACTGAACTAATGTTCCTGAAATTTCGCATACATATAGTTAGTAGTACTGAGAAGGACATAGGGTACCTTTCATCCCGGGAACAAACACTGTCCCCGTGGAAAATTTACGCGGTCGAAGTCGCGGGCAAAAGCTTGTCATACATAAAAATTTTAAGAGACCACTGCTTGCTAAGAAATGTTAAAAAAACCTATGATTTATTAGTTAGTGTGAAACAGGAGAAGGCAGTGCCAAACCACTTTACGTTGCCATGATTTAGTTTGCATTTCACATTTTGACACAGACAAGTAGAAAATAAGAAGAGTTTTAATGGAACTGAAACGTTTTCAAAAAGACCATTTTAGCATACCATTGCCCATAGCTGGTTTTGCTTACTGATGTTGTTAAATCGTGATTTGTTGGTGATTCTCGAGCTAAGGGCTTGTCTGGCGTATAATATATTGAGGAAATTTTAACTGCATACAAATAATTTTCCTAAATAATAGTAATAGTAAAATAAAAATAAAATTTTATTTTCCTTCAGGGTCCCGAATTTATGTAATAGTTTTTGCGCTCAAAATAACAGCGTGGATATATTCAATGCAAAACCTATACACATCAAACGAATAATTGAGCAAGAATTTTTCTCTTTCCAACCCATCCATCCGTAACTGTTGCTACTTGGAACTGTTATAATATGGTTTATAGTAGTGTTTCTTTCTTCTGATTTGTTTGTTTATTTTTTCTGTCTTTGAGTTTCATATGTTTGTAATTTTCATTTTTCTTTTTTCTATAAATGGAAACTTGTTAATAGTAACTTACATTTTTTAAGTTTTTACTTAGTTATGATAAACTGTTAGTTTCCAAAATAAAATAAAATAGGTAGATTTGTAATTTAGTTCAGTAAGTTAATTAAAAAAAAATACTTTTTACAGAGACACTAAAAATAATTAAAACTTTATTTTAGGAGTATGAATGAGGCTAAGCTAAAACGGTCGGTTATGTAATTTTCGTTCGGCTGAAGTCGGGTGAAGGGACCTTGCTCTGTCATGTGACACATACCATTATTTTATAAAGAGGTACAAATAAACGATTGTTCATGCCCTGGAACCAATACCCTCAGGTGGTTAATTTCATGGATCAACAGACCCCTGTTCGAGATACGGGTGTTTTGTTCTGGCATGTAATGTACTCAGATTGGGCTGGGTTAAATCGACATTTTGTGTTTTGAAAATATAAAGAAGAATTGTAACAAAATAAAGTAAATAAAAATACTAAAGTAAATGAAATGAAAAAATGAATTTACAAATTCAAATATTTTTATTTTATTTACAAAGTTTATTAACGAAATGGTAACAAGAAGAGGTATTGTTTACATTGATTTAACCCTCTGCGACTGACGTGGTAGTCCCACAGACACCACAAGTGTTAAAATCAGCTCTAAAAACTTTTCTCTTTGAATTTTGTTTCTCGCATTTTTAGTACATTCCTATAATGTGCCGCCTAATGCGTCGATATAGTATAAACAATCACCGATATCACATGTGAGGACATAATCGCTCCGGTGTCCACTATACTACCACGTCAACATTACCGTAAGAATCTATCAGACTACCACGTCAGTAATATCGTTAAATTTCCATAGTGTCTCCCAGGCTACCACTTCAGTAGAATCGATAATTTTGTTTGTTTTATGCAGATAATCTAAAAGACAATAAACACTTCGTCAACAGAGAGGCAACAGTCCACCGGGTTGTGTTACCTAAGCCAAAATACAATAGTTACCTATCTAATTTGACTATTGATTTGAGATTTCTTTTTCCAAATTTTGTTGACGTGGTAGTCTGACAGACACCATTTTCCACTAAAACATTAATTAAAATTGATGACATCATAAGACTTATTTCATTTACTTAGCTTAATGTACAATATAGATACAATTTAGAAATTGAGAATTAAGTGAAATAAACTAATATTTATATGCCAATGTATGTCAAATTGGTTCACAAAAATTAAAAAAAAATATTGAGGCTGTATAACTTTTGATTCTACCAGTAAATTTAACTAATGTGTGTTTGTTTATATTACTTGTTTCATGTTTACTCCGAAACTTTTGAGAAAAGTAAAAAACATTCCAGTTATATATTTTATTTTAATTATTTACATAGACATTTGAAATGTTTGTTCTTTTTATCAACCGACTTCCCAAAAAAGGAGGAGGTTATATGTTTCGATGTATGTATGTTTTTTTTTTATGTATGTTCGCCGATTTCTCCGCCATTTGTGGACTGATTTCCAAAATTGTTTTTTTATTCGTAATGGTGTATTCCCAAGTTGGTCCCATTTTAACCACGTCAGAATCTGTTCGGTAATTTTAAAGATACCTAACAAAATATAAAAATAACAACATTGCATTATAGAGCAAAAGCCCGCGACAGCATGCCTTTCCTTATTTTATTAAAACTCAAGATTTTCTGTGTATGTCCCCAACATAGAAATAGCGATTAGCAACTATAAAAGTTGGTTCATGATTACTTAGACAGATTACTTGTAGCAATAACATTTAAAGTGGTAACTCAATTTCCTCAAAATAAAGTTTTTTAAAGATTTTATTCCAAATAATATTAGAAATCACGCCATCCATTACCAGGCAATTGGTGCAGATATAAACCCCTGCTAGTATACTAAATTATAGTTATATTTATTTTATTATAAAAAGCTTAATTTAATATTACTTTGGGAGGCCCCAAGGTTGCTTTTTTTACTTATAAAAATCATCCTTACTATCCATATTACCTGCATAAGCAACTAAGATCCAAACTTCATACCTAGTCGCTAATATTTTTTACCCGTATATACCACGCAGAGAAACATTCAGCATTTTTAAAATAAGGAAGGTTTGGTCGTCACGGGCTCTCGGTCTATTTATCTGCCAAAATAATAGACAATTTGACATGTTGTGACATTTCAAATCAAACTTACTTACTTAGAGATAAAAAGTTTCGAATTCTTAATTCTTTGTTTTCGGCCAGTGAAAAAAAAGGTTTTTATTAAACTAAAAATGATAAAAAAAAACTTTTTTCCAAAAAAAATGAACCGACTTCCATCATAAAACTTAAAATCATGAAATAACAATAAAGAAAAATGTATTAGCATTCTACCTACTGAATGAGGTGAAGTCGGTGCCAAATTGAATATTAAATAATCTAAGTTAATATTAGAATCATGTATATAATACCTAGCTAAACAATTACATAACACCCTTACTCCTGCACTTGGCACCGACTTCACCTCATTCAGTAGGTAGAATGCTAATACATTTTTCTTTATTGTTATTTCATGATTTTAAGTTTTATGATGGAAGTCGGTTCATTTTTTTTGGAAAAAAGTTTTGCCATGAGCAATAAACTTAAACCTGATTACAAAATCACGTATTTTTTAATTTCTCAATTGTTTCATAAGTATAGATTGCAATCAGCTAAATAAAAAAGGTCTAAATTACAAATTGTAATAAATATTTAATTTAGAAAAGGTGTCTGCTAGACTACCACGTCAGCAAAATTGTAAAAATTGGACCACGTCAGTCGCAGAGGGTTAAATGTTTTTTTTTTTATATATCACAGTAGAAATAAAATATTAATTAAAAAGTGTTATAATCAAGCTACAATTTTTTTTACAATTTCAGATATTCAGATTATAGATTTCTATTAGTTTTTGAAAGTGTCATTTGAAGTAGAATCATTTACTAGCATTATATCTTCACGAGTACACTCTTCTATTACTTAAATGAATATTCTATAGCTACAATATAACATCTATACATATAATAAAACAGTAAAAATATTTTGTCTGTACATTTAGTATTTTTGACTAAAATGGATAGAGGGACACCTAAAAAGAACAATAGAAAGCAAAAAAAAATTTTTGGAATTTCTTGTCTGTCTGTCTGTCTGTCTGTCTGTCTGTCTGTCTGTCTGTCTGTCTGTCTGTCTGTCTGTATGTATGTACGCGTTTCACGCAAAAACTACTGGACGGATTTGAATGAAACTTTTTTTGTTGTACAGCTATTAAGCCTGGGCAACATATAGGCTATAATTCATTTTGAAAACTGGAACACCTGATGAAGAACCATAACAGAACAGCTAAACCATAAGAAATATGGAAATGGTGCCTTAACAAAAGTCGTTCAACCTGATGAGCATTTTCTGCTGACGTATAAAATTTGAAGATCTGGAACATCTGATGAAGAACTGCAAGAGACCAGCTACACTATAACATATATGGAAATGGCGCCTTAGCAAAAATCGTTCAACCTGATGAGCATTTTCTGCTGACGTATAAAAATTGAAGATCTGAAACATCTGATGAAGAACTGCAAGAGACCAGCTACACTATAACATATATGGAAATGGCGCCTTAGCAAAAATCGTTCAACCTGATGAGCATTTTCTGCTGACGTATAAAAATTGAAGATCCAAAACATCTGAAACTGTTTGGAACACAAAAATACTATTCATCTAAGCGAGCCTCACGCGGGCGAAGCCGCGGGCGACAGCTAGTATAATATATATACGTTAGAAAAGCTTTAATAATTCAATCCCTCGAGACGTATAAAATCTTTCACTAACGCTCGTAGAAGGCAGAGATTCGGCCCGGAGATTCCTGGCATCTTATATTATGACGTTGATAAATGATGGGAACATAGTTATAGCCTCATATGATTTGCCTGTTAAATATGTTTGTGGGTAAGCCCTTTCAGTGTGATAGATAACTCATTACTTACTAATGCGGCGTAGCGACCTGAAGTTGATCTTGGTCTTTGACACGAGATGACGCCATTTTTTACACGACTGACCAAAAAAGGAGTGTTATATGTTTTCAGGGTTCATGTATGTATGTAAGTATGTATGTAAGTTTCTTTATTCCACCATAAGTCTTGAACGGCTCAACAGATTTTGATGTGAAATATATTTTTAGATTCCTTGTATTCCTCCGAGTGACATAGGCTATATGACGTCATCATAAAAACAAAATGGCGGATTATATATGCGATAAATAGCAGACCAAAAAAATAAAATTTGATCAATCTTATCGAGTGGGTATCAAATTGAAGGGCTTTAAAAGGCGATTTAAAAAATGTATATCAATAATATGTTTGTATGTACTTTTTGAGTAAAAACTTGTCAGTCGTGTTTTTTTATTTCTAATAATTAGCATGTTGCGATCTGGCACCAGCTCTCGCCAGTTGTCAGCTTTGAGCTCCGTAGGTCTTTCAGAACCTCATCGCTTCAGCAGCAGTACCTAGGCCGCCCCTTGGTCAATCTACGTATTCTTTTTTGACGGCACAATCCTCTCCCAACACACAACTCATTAATATATATAAATTAATATGATAAAGCCTATCAGGAACTGCCAATCTAAATCCTACTAGTAACACAACTGGACATTGGAAAATGTAATGTCGAAAACATGGAGAAGCTAAGGACTGCGGCTGCGTATGATAACGTCAGCTTCCGAGATTTATTTCTGCGCTCAGGTATACTTACAAACACATACATTATGGGAGGGCGGATAGAATAAAGATAAGAATATGACGTATTGTTTTGCTGGGATTTCTTTATCACTATGAGTTATTAAGAGACCAGTTATCGCAAAATTATCACATTTGTGAGAATTTTTGGGGAGACTATCTCTCACTTTTTATGAGTTGAGTAAGTTTAGTCCAAACGTCCTAAAAAAACATGAGAAGATATTCTCATGTTTTTTTCCTTTGGCTTTAGTCACCGCAATATTCTTGAAAGACGTGTTTGGAAAGACACCTTTCTCGAAAGTGCGAAAATTAATATTTCGATTCTGAGCCTACCCTTTAATCTTATTCGTGAGTTACATTTTTCTTTTGCTGAACAATGCAGTCTAGTTTAACTATCAATTTCAGCTATAAATTACTACTTTTGGCATTAATTGATGACTCCTGCAAAGCAAATACAATTCATTCCAAAAATATTGTAGTACATTTGAACAATGCCCATGGCATACACTTCTTCAAAGCTGACAGAAAGTTGGCGCACAACTTCTATCAGATTACGGCTGTACATAACAAAGCTTTCGTCTAAATCACGAAATCAAATAGACGCGTTGAGCAAATAACGTAAATAAACAACAAGAACGATGAGTTGTAATATTTTGTTATTGCATTGAAGGGCTTTTCTAGAAAACAGGGTTATGTTTACCGTTTTGAAAATGTTTTGCAGACGAAAAAGATATTATGTGCTGATTTCGGGTAGAAATAGAAAAAGATAAGGCATATGATGTGATGATAACAATCATTTATAACAATTTGGTCTTTTTCTTATAGTTCTAAGTCGGTACCCCGAACTCTGTTAAGGTTTTTTTATTATTATTAGTGTCCTTAATTTATTGGAGGTACCTACTTATAATATATTAAGTACGCCTCTTCGCAAAGGCCTCTTCTAGCTTCCTCCATTGTTCCTGCATTCCATCATTCGCAACTGTCATGATTTCAAATATTTATATTTAAATATATATATATATATATATTTATACACATTTATATTATAATGATGTAAATGTATATATTTTAATATAATGGCAATACTGATAACGGCTGTTTGTACCGCCACTACTAGAATAAAATGGCGGGGCGCGCCCAACTCGCCCACGATGGACGATGGGTCACTTCTTATCTTATTGTGCCGCGATACTGTTAAGACGTGTTCTTATGTGCGACATTATTATACGTGGTTACTATGTGCAACTGAATATATAAATGGAAGATGTGATATATAATATGAAAATATACATATATATTTGGCAGATATTTTTGGTTTCATTATACAACCATCCTTCAATTTGGACTTGCTGACTGTATAAGTTCATCTTTATACCTCTTACTGTTCTGTACTTCTTTGACATTAATATTTTAATTCACTTTTTCTGACCAACGTAGATCAAACAAAATATTATCTAACTCTTGCCTTTTACAAATTCTGAACTCATAAAAATAGCTTTTGTAAAACCGCGACCGCGCAAGGTCAATGTCAACTTTACAGACAATGGAACTTCAAAGAGCCATATCTTAAAACAATTTAATGCTTTATTTTATTAACATTAACTGCATGTTAACATTAGAAGAAAGGTAGGAAAGACTCGTATGCATGCTTTCTCAAATGCAGTGGAATAGGGTAAGCAGAAGAAAATATATTTCACATTTCTTTTTGGGACACAAAGAAGTACAAAGCAGTTTAAAGCAAAATTTTATGAAAACATGAAGCTATCTAAACGCCAGTTTTGCTATCAACGCTCACAACTCTCAGCGCGTCGGACGCGAGCTTGAGTAATGATATCTAGCTAGTTGAATTGTTCCGGACACCAGGCTAAAACCCCGTGACCCTCTTTTAAATAGACTTTTGCTAGTTTTTACACAGATTTTCTAAAAAGAAATAACCTTTAAGCTGGTGTTAAATGTGCCAAAATAAATGAAAAAAAAAAAGTTTTTTATGGACCTCTTCTCCACTTGCGCTTTGGAGGCGGTGGTAACCTTAGCTTTAAGTAATTTTATGACGTCAACAAACTAAAAACAAGATTGTGACGATTTATAAGCCTATATAAATAAAAACAATTGACTTTGACTTAGGACCGATTTTGTACACCCTTGCCATTGGCACAGAATTAATATTAGTACTACGTACAGAAAGGAAACTCCCTGCCCCTCCCGCAATATGGCACCCCCTCCGCTCCTTCCGCACTTCTCCCCCGTTCTTGTGTAACTGTGGGACGTTCGACTATGAAAACGCACACATTGACGTGTTACTGACGTGTTCACGGATATACAGTTTCATTTGTAGTAGTAGTAGGCATATTTGACGCGCCGTTTCTATGAAGCGCCCGCCCTGTGCCATTGGTTACTTTTGGGCAGTCTCATAATTTAAGTGGTTCCTTCGGTGTGTTACATAGGTAATCAATTTTATTATTCGTTGTTCTGGCTTGAGCTTCTTTTTATCCTACTAATATTGTAAATGCGAAAATTTTGGATGTGAGTTTGTGAGGATGTTTGTTACTCAATTACGCAAAATCTACTGGACGGATTTCAATGAAATTTGGTGTTATGGTAGAAAAATACCGGGAATATCACATAGGGTTTTTTTTATCCCGAAATTCCTACGGGAGCGAAGCCCCGTGAAGCGGCTATTATATAATAGAGATGAATTGAATAAAATAACTAGGATTATCTTCTGATGAGAAATCGCGTTTAATATTGCAAATTGATTATTGAAATTCAGACCACAATGGCCAAGTCCAAGCAGTGTCCTCGCCACAATGAGCGAAATAGCTCCTATTGTACAACTTGGCTGAGTTTCCGAGCAGTTGTGTTTACAGAAATTGCTAACAAATTGACTTACTACGGTCTTGGCGCCTGATTTGGGTGTTTGTATAGGATTCTGTTGCCGTATTCAACCCTGTTAACGTTTTGCTCGTTTCGTTTTTAAACTTATTGTTTAGATCGATAATATTGACAAAGACGTCATCAAGTTTTTCATACATTTGGTACCTTTTTTTTAACGTGTGGAAAGACCTTCGTCTCGTCCATCCAGCCACGGGAAGCCGGACGGTTATGTGGGACTTGAACCCACTAAAACCACACGGTGTCAACCCCTACCGCATATATGCCAGGACCGTGTGCTACTCTCGCTCCACAGCCCTGGCGCGGCGGCCGCTACCAGGGCGGCCCCAGCAGTTCATTCATTTGGTACCTAGTCTGACTGCACCTTATGAACCATACAGTATACTTCCCATCACGTGAAAAGGCCGCTGGTAGGGTGAGGAGGGGGTGAAACTTGCGCATGGGTACGACTGACGAACCAATCGCGCGCGCCGGACGAGACCCTCCCGACCCCCGCTCACCGCATAGACCCATATATCGCCTACTGCGCAGCTTAACCGTCAGCGACCTTTTTACGTGACGGCAACTATACATCGGAACCGGCCGGTGTGACAGTCCGGGGCGTAATGGGCATTGGGCCACAACATTTTGTTTTGTGTCAACTATAGACATTGAAAAAAAAATCATATTAAAAAAAAATCTTCTTACTTTATAGTGTCAACGCTTAAATCAGCATAAATCATTATGTGACGTCCATATAACATTTCAGCTTTAAAGGTGTTACAAACAAAGCATAAATACTATGTTTGTTATTTTTGGATCGGTGCAAATTTTAACTTGATCCCATTTGTCATTTTACAGCTTATCCCAAAGTCACGTAAAGTTAAATTTTAACATGAAAATTTTATCACAAAATGTTAAGATTAAGTGTTGAACGCAACGTTGGTGTAACGAAACGCACTCTATGTAGTTTTGCCGCCTTTATATCTGTCAGCTGTCACTTCATTCCATTCTGTTCGCTTCGTTGTTACTATTTTTGCATTGCAATAAACCAAGTTTAATAAATAATTAAGTTGTTTGTTCTCAAATCCAACATGGTAGCAGAGCGTAGTTGGCAGAAGAGAGAACACTGTTTATAATTGAGTCGAGGACATCGAGGTTTACCGGCAACCGGCAAAATAGTTTTGAGGTTAAAACGAGGTCAGAAGAGATTCATCAAGATGGGCTCAAATATGTTTCAAATAGATAAGCTCACCGGTCGCGACAACTTTGCCACTTGGAAGTTTAGCATGAAAACGTATCTGGAGCATGAAGGGCTATGGCAATGTATTGAACCAGGCGAGGAGGGAAAACCGGTCGATGCAGTTAAAGACGTTAAAGCCAAAGCAAAGTTAATTTTACTTATGGATCCCCAGATATATGTGCACATTCAAGAGTGCACTACAGCAAAGCAGGTGTGGAAAAGCCTGCAAAAATCTTTTGACGACAATGGATTGACCCGCAAAGTTGGTCTACTGAAGGATCTTGTGAACACATCCCTGGAAAGCTCAAATAATATTGAAGAATATGTTAGCAAAATCATGACCACAGCGCACAAGCTGCGAAATATCGGGTTCGAAGTCAATGATGAGTGGTTGGGAACACTAATGTTGTCAGGACTTCCAGAAGCATACCAACCTATGATAATGGGCCTGGAGAGTTCGGGAGCCAACATAAGTGCTGATTTAGTGAAGACAAAGTTGTTACAAGAGGTCAAATCAGAAACTGCTAGTTCGGCTTTATACACAAAGTCAAAGAAAAACACATCAAATGTTGTTCAGAAGACAGGAAAGCCATTTAGACCCCGTTGTTACAACTGTAATCGCATTGGACACTATGCAAAATTCTGTAAGTCTCCGAAGAAAGCTCAACAGAAAGAAGAAAAGAAGGCTGAAGAAAAGAAGACAGAATCTTCCAGCTTTGTTGCAGCTTTTTCTGCTTCCACTGATGAAGAAAATTCAAATTGGTTTGTAGACAGCGGAGCATCTTTGCATATGACGTGTAGGAAGGACTGGCTATACAATGTTAAGGAGCCAACAGTGAAGAAAATTACAGTGGCTAATAAAGAACCACTTTCAGTGAAAGGAGTTGGTAGTGTTGATATTGAACTACCACGGGGCAAGATTCATTTACAAAATGTTTTATATGTCCCAGGCTTAGCAGCCAATCTGCTTTCAGTTAGTACTATAGTCAAAGCAGGTTATAAAGTTAGTTTCAATACTGAAGGTTGTGCTATTTATGATAAAAATGCTAAATTACTCTGTACAGCAATGTTAAGAAAGAATTTATATATATTACAAGCAAAATGTAGTTCAGAGATTGCTCACTTGACATCTGATACTGAGGTTTTTAATGATACTTACTTATGGCATTTGCGTATGGCACATTTAAATGTTTTAGATGTAAAAAAGCTGCCCAGTTGTACAGAAGGTGCTAAGCTGACCGTACTGTGAACCGTAACTGCGAATTGCCGACCTACAACTGTGCGCCTTATATACTGCGTTTAAGGTTTATATTACAAGAATGGCAAATAATGAATTAAAATGTGACGGTTGCCAGCATAGCATTGAAGATCGGAGGTTTCTAAAATGTTATTCCTGTAAATCTTACTATGACCTTTTATGTGCAAATGTCTCAGAACAAAGGTTCTATAATACTATGACACAGGAACATAAACAAATGTGGAAATGTGTGCAATGTTACAGCAATGAACCTAAACAAGACAACAAAAATACACCTGTTCGCGGGGGTAGTGATTTTGTTACTTTAAAACGGGGGACGTGCACTGATTTAAGCCTTGATGAGAATCTATCCTTATGTTATGAACAAGTACACTCACATAATGATACGGCACATGATTCTACATTAGGAATGACAGACTTACAGTTGTATGCAGCAGAGACACGGCAGCTTCGGGAGGAGATGAAAAAAGACATCCAACATAGGGAACAGATGAGGTGTGAATTCCAGGCGATGATGTTACAGATGCAAAGCTTATCCATTTCAATCACTAACATCACTTCCAGACTTGATAGCTGTGATAAGCGTATTGATGAAATGAGCAGCCGTCTTGAGGTCGTAGAACGCCGCCTGGATTCTGGTGTGCCCCAATTACCGGATAGTTCACTAGCTGAGACTATTTCGCAGCTTAAGTCCGAGATTAATGACCGCGACCAAGATATGCTACTAAATGATATAGAAATTTCCTGTATCCCCGAGCAAAAGGGAGAAAATGTTGTTCATATAGTGGCCACATTGGGACAAAAAATCGGCGTAACTCTCGCGGAGCAGGATGTGGTCAGCGCTACGCGGGTGGGGCGGGCTCCCGGAATCGAGGAGTCGTCTTCCACTCGTCCCCGCGTCATCGTGGTCCGCCTGGCGCGACGGGCAGCTCGTGACCAGATGCTGCAGGCGGCGCGTGTGCGCCGAGGAGTCACGACGGAGGGCACTGGGTTGCCTGGCACACCCGCGCGATTTTATGTTAATGAGCGTTTGACCCGTTACAACAGGCAACTATTCCAACAGGCACGGGAGCTGAAGAAGAAGCAAGGCTGGCGATTTGTCTGGACTCGTGACGGTCGCATCTATGCCCGGCAGCACGCGGGCGCTGATGCGCCCAGGCATCGCATACGGAATGAGGAAGAACTCAAAAGTGTTTTTCACTGCGGCTGAATTAGTTCCTAAAACCGGCAAATATTGTCCTGTCTCATTGTATTGTAGTTGTGCACCTTATCTAATTTGGTTTTTATACTGGATCGAAACTATGATTAAAATATTTTTCTCCTCGTATTTAATGCTAATTTATCTAGTTATTTTTTAGTATTTATGCATAAAAACGTTGTAAAGTCCTATAAGTTTTGGTCGCACAGTGTCTTTGTCTCATATGAAGCTAATATAAATAATTGCACGATACTTCGCTTGGTTATCTCCACTGATTATGTAATTGATCAATTTACACTAGCACTACCTTACGGTGTCATCGCGAGCGCGTCACTGATCGACGCATTGCAGATGCAAGGTGCGATTCTTATCGCTGCAAACCGGTTTGTTAGCGAGCTGTTAACTGCCATACATTACATTTTTGAAAGGCGAGAAGTAATAAAATTAATGAAATGCAATGCTTTGTTAAATATTATAACACACAATTTAATTTTACATAAATTAATGTCACCTATTTATCTTACTATACATAGAATATTTGTATTTATTTATCGCATTATTTGGCGTCATCTTACAGTTTTAAAATTACTCCTAAATAATTGCTTGTTTATACAGATTACCTTTAGTTTCGTTATTAAGTTTATTCAACGGAAAAACCTCACCGTAGGACTGTTAAATCCTGGTTCACTCGGTAATCGGCGTCGGCATGATGAATTACGGGTAGCTATGGAGCGGCATGCAGTGGATGTGCTGGCCATTAATGAGACTTGGCTCAATGAAGACGAGGATGCGCGCGCTCCTGCAGTGCCCGGCTTCAGGCTGCGACACGTGCCCCGTTCTGTGCTTGCTCCTCGCGACGGTGGAGGCGGAGTCGGTTTTTACATTCGGCGCGGTATAAATGCGCGCACCCTAGAGCATCCATATTGTCAACATGTAGAACAAATGTGGATCAGTATGAAAGTGAATGGTTGTAGGGTGGCTCTTGGTACTGCTTACCGTCCCCAGTGGATGAAAGTCGATACTTTCATAAATGCAATGACCGAGTCAATATGTTCCTTGTCACGATTTGATCACATAGTTTTGGTTGGAGATTTTAACATAAACCTACTTATTCCCACTCAATGGGACTCAAGAATACTTCTGAATTTTATTAATTGTATGAATCTTCATCAATATGTTGAAGAGGCAACACATTTCACAGACCACTCAGCTAAACTACTGGACGTTGTTTGCAGCAGCACCAAGGTCATAAATCTTGCAGTGGATTACGTGCCAGAATTAAGTCATCATGCTTTTATTTCTTTTGAACTAAATGTAAATAAAAAAAAGCCTAAAATAAAGCCACGCTGGATAACATATCGGCCTCTTAAAGATATTAATATTGAGGACTTTAATGATGCTGTGAACACCATACAATGGGAACAATTATTGTGCGACAATGTTAATGATTCGGTTGCCGCTTTCACTGACCAAATAAATGCTCTGTTTGATCTTTATGCTCCTGTTAAAACCATTCGCGTTAAAGAACAAAGTTATCCCTGGATAACGCAAACTATAAAGGACATGATGCGGTTAAGAGACGAGGCGCAATCCAGAAGCCGTGAAACTGGGTTAGATCAAGATAAAGCTAGCTACAAGGAATTAAAGAAAATTGTTGAAGTGGCCTTCCAGAGCAGAAAAAACTGCTTACTATCGTTACACAATAGATCAAAATCTGAGAAATTCTCGTGTCCTTTGGAAAAATATAAAACGTCATATTGATTTCAAAAAACAGCATATTGACTTACCCCATAATATTTGTGATCCTGATCTTATTAATAAACATTTCCTTGATGTCCCTAATAATAATTGTTCAATAAATATAGAAAAATTAACTTACTTCTGGTTTAATAGATTTGGTTCTTCCGTATTTAGTCTGAAGGCAGTGGATGAAGAAACTGTGTTCGATACAATCAAGCAAATTACCACTAATGCTCAAGGCGTGGACGGTATTTCATTGGATATGGTCATTCTCACCCTACCACGTACATTACCTACGATTACAGCTATTGTAAATATGTCTCTTGCACATGGTGTTTTTCCAGATCTATGGAAAAATGCCATAGTTAAGCCACTCCCGAAAGTCAGTAATCCTAAAGGCTATAATGACCTTCGCGCAGTAAGTATTTTGCCATTTATGTCTAAGATAATAGAAAAAATCGTTTGTAGACAATTGGTGGAATATTTGACTAAGAATAATATTTTACCTGCTAAGCAATCCGGTTTTCGTGCTGGTAGGAGTACAGCCACTGCACTTTTGGATGTGATCGATGACATATTGACTGGTAGGGATGTGGGTGAGGGTTCTATTCTTGTTTTGCTAGATTATTCACGTGCTTTTGATACAATCAACCACACGTTGCTCATGGCTAAACTGGTATACTACGGTTTTGATTCTCTGATAATAAAATGGTTTTCCAATTATTTATCAAATCGTTGTCAACAAGTTGAGATTGGCTGTGGAGACGGTACTAAATTAGTTTCCAAGAATGAGCCTGTAAATAAGGGTGTTCCTCAGGGATCAATATTGGGGCCTATACTGTTCATATTATATACCGCAGATTTGCCAAATTATATTAGTACCAGCGAACATCATCTTTACGCGGATGACCTCCAAATTTATCAGACATTTAAGCCGTGCAACACCATAACCGCAGTTGAAAATATAAACAGGGATCTTGAACGCGTCGCTGAATGGTCAGTTGATAATGGTCTTGTGCTTAATCCAAGCAAAACAAAATATTTGATCTTAGGTACTAAAGCTACGACCTCTACCATAAAAAGTCATAAACCTGTAATAAAGTTAAATGACACCCAAATACAGGAGGTTTCTGAAGCCAAAAATCTTGGTGTCGTAATGGATAGTAATCTGCAATTCGAAAAACATGTCATTGACACTATCAGAAACTGTTATTACAGACTGAAGGTTTTATACCAAATCCGTGAGCACTTAAGCATTGAATCTCGTATCTGCTTGTGCGAGTCGCTAATATTATCGAAACTTAACTATGCTGATGTGGTGATTGGAGGATGTTTGTTGGTCCGTACAAAAGCTTATTCAGCGCTTACAGAATTCTTGTGCTCGATTCTGTTTTCAAATTCCCAGAAGAGCTCATATAACACCATATCTGAACCAAAACAATCTTCTTAATATGGAATCTAGACGCACTCTTCACCTGGCATCATTACTCTTTGGTGTTATTAAGAACAAAAGTCCATCGTATTTATTTAACAAATTAAAATTTACCAATAGAACTAGAGGGCCTAACCGCTTAATCTGTCCTAGATGTAGAACTGCAGCGTTTCGTGGCAGTTTCAAATACGCTGCAACGAAATGTTGGAATAACATTCCACCTCCTATGAGACAATGTTTAAATATTAAAATGTTTATTAAAATGTAAATTAAATTCAAAAAATATATTTTAGATGCTCAAAAGTCGCAATAGTGCAGCGTTGCGTTATGTACTAACTCCCTTCCTTACTAATTTTATGAAGGTATTACCTAAATTATAATTTAGTTTACAACGAATATATATAAGTACTCGTATGTGTAATTGTGCAAAAAATATCTATACATATTATAAATTGTGTGTTATTTCTATGGAGATGGTGAAGCGTCGCCTCTGATTGATAGTTTTACAAGTGTGGCGTTTATTTTGTATGTTGTTTTGTATTTGTATTTGTTTTAATTTATGTTATTTTTAATGGTGCCCTCGGAAGATCAGCGTTGTGGTTTTTACTGCAACAATATGCTGAGAGGGGGCCTTTTTGATATTACACAAATATTATGTATCTGTTTTGTATAAGATTTATGTTATTGTTCTCTTTGTTTGTGAATCGTCAAATAAACAAATTTTCTTTCTTTCTTTCTTTCTTTCTGACTCGGGGAGACCTCAACATCCCCACATGTGTTCACTGTTTGGAAGGTAAACAAACCAGGCAACCATTTAAAAATGCTGGCACCAGAGCTACTCAGCCGCTACAAGTAATACATTCAGATCTTTGTGGAATGATGGAAAATGTGTCATACGGAGGTATGAAATATTTTATTACTTTCATAGATGATTTCACCAGATTGGTACATGTCTATTTTTTGAAAGATAAGTCAAGTGTCTTAGAAGTATTTATTGATTTCCAAAAGAAAGTCGAGAATAGCCTCGGTTTGAAAATACAAATTCTGAGGACAGATAATGGCCTAGAGTATTGTAGCAGTAAGTTTGATAAGTACCTTGCCAGTTGTGGTATAACTCACCAAACCACCACTCCATATACCCCTCAGCAAAACGGGCTGGCTGAGAGGATGAACAGAACTTTAGTTGAGCGGGCACGCTGCATGTTATTTTATGCTGGATTAGAGAAGCGTTTATGGGCCGAAGCTATAGCTACAGCTGCTTATGTCATTAATCGTTCTCCCACCAAGTCACTGGGAGGTAGAACACCTTATGAATTGTGGATGGGAAAGAAACCTAATTTGTCTCACATGAGAATTTTGGCTCTGATGCTATGGTGCATGTTCCAAAGGAAAAGTGCCAAAAATGGGATAAAAGGTCCGTTAAAATGATATTTGTAGGTTATTGCGATAATACTAAGGGCTACAGACTATTTGACCCAAAGACTCATAAAATACTAAAAAGCAGAGATGTTGTTTTTATAGAAAAGTATTCTTCTAATATGCCCAATAATAATATTTCAGTACCTGTCACCGGTGAAAATTCATCGCAGGATGAGAGTGCAGCTTCAGACCCTGTGCAGATGCAAGATGATTCAATAGAGTCTGTATTACCTTCACCTCCAGGTAATGACAGTTATGAAAGCCCTGACTCGGATGATGGATCATTCTATGAACCAGAATCAAGTGATAAGCTTTCTTCGCCTGAACTGACACAAAACATTCGGTCAAAGATGACATTGAGACCACGTATGAAGGTGAATATACCCGATAAGAACAATGAAAATAGCTTGTTCTGTATGTTTACAGATTTTTCAGAACCAGAGACTGTAAGTGAAGCATTATCATCCCCGCAAGCTTCAGAGTGGAAACAAGCTATGGATGAAGAATATAATTCTCTGATTAAGAATAAAACGTGGAGTCTTACAGATTTACCCCTGGCAAGCAGGCTTTACCTTGCAAGTGGGTATTTAAAACTAAGCGAGATCAGAAGGGCAATGTCATACGTTTTAAAGCAAGAATGGTGATAAAGGGCTATGCACAAAGAAAGGGTACTGATTACGAAGAGATCTACTCACCGGTGGCAAGGTATACTACTTTGCGTTATTTATTTGCTCTAGTAGCTAAGTTCAGCTTTGAAATAGATCAGATGGATGCTGTATCTGCATTTCTACAAGGAGAGATTGATACTGATATTTATATGAGGCAGCCAGAAATGTACGAGGATGGAAACCAGGTCTGTCATTTACATAAATCTATTTATGGGCTGAAACAGGCTAGTAGGCTCTGGAATATTAAATTGAAAAATGTTTTGCATGAAATAGGAATGATTCAATCAAAAACAGACCCATGTGTATATTATAATGCTGATAAAAATACCTACATAGCTGTCTGGGTTGATGATTTAATAATATTCACTTCTCAACAGAAAGTGAAAGACATGTTGAAAGAAAAACTGATGTTTCATTTTGAGATGAAAGATTTAGGAAAAGCTAGCCAGTGTGTTGGCTTAAATATAACAAGAGGAGAAAACAAAGTAATGTTAGATCAGGAAGCTTATATAAAGCAAATACTCGCAAGATTTGATATGTCAAACTGTAAAGCGGCAAAGACACCAATAGAAGTTGGATTAAAATTTAATGAAAATGAAGATGTTCTGCATGACTGTCCATACCAGCAAGCTATAGGATCTTTGTTATATCTGGCGATGTGCACAAGACCAGATATATCTTATTCAGTTAATATGCTCAGTCGATTCAATAAAGAACCTAAGATGGAGCACTGGACAGCAGTTAAGCGAATATTAAGATACTTACAAGGAACAAAAGATCTTAAACTGACATATACAAAAGGTCAGGATGTTGATATAACTGGATACTGTGATGCTGACTGGGCAGGAGACATCGCTACGAGACGATCTTGCTCGGGTAACATATTTCTGTTTCAAGGTGGAGCTTTATCATGGAGTTCACGTAAACAGCAAACTGTGGCTTTGTCAACGGCAGAAGCCGAATACATGTCGATGGCGTCAGCTACTCAAGAGGCGCTATGGCTGAGGCAATTGCATATAGAGCTCGGACAGCAGCAATCTAACACTGTTTTGGTCTACTGTGATAACCAAAGCGCTATCAAGCTCACTTCATATGATTGTTATTTACCACGGTCTAAGCACATTGATATAAGATACCATTTTCTTAAAGAACATGTACTAAAGTGTAATGTAAAATTTTGTTATTGTAGTGGTCAGAAAATGGTAGCTGATATTCTTACTAAGGGTACAACTTTAGATAAGTATGGCATACATCTACACACGACCGCATCGTATCGCTACCAGCGCGCACTGTCAGCGGATCGAACGAGACGCGCACTATTTATGTGCGCGCGCGCAACCGCTGCCTGCGTTCTCGACTGCTATTGGTCGAATATCAACTCTTATTATTTTTAAGGATTTCAATTTGTATATAAGAAATGTATGTTATAAATAAATTATCCATTAGCTCATTGATCTTTCATTATACATAGCTCCCACATAGTGGTGACCCTCCAAAAATAAATACTTACGAAGAATCATACAAACTTCATCATGTCCGACGATGAACAATGTGGTGGAGCTGAAAAACATAAATCAAGAAGTCATGTTCCTGTAGGATGCAATCCAGTTCCAGACCTCGCCGCCGTGTCCGTGCAGTCCAGGCTACTACCCTTCTGGCGCGAATATCCCAGGGCTTGGTTTATCCAATTTGAAGCTGTCGTGGAACCCCTGAAGACATCTGATGACCAGAAATATAACTACGCACTGCAGAAGTTACAACCAGCGGATCTGGAGCAAGTCACAGATATCCTGTACAACCCACCTACAAAGGACAAGTACAATACCCTTAAAAACCGCCTGCTATCCGTCTACGAACAATCCGAGATCAAGAACTTCCAGAAACTCGTCAGTGGTCTCGAGCTCGGCGACCAAAAACCCACGCAGCTGTTACGCAGGATGAGGGAACTAGGTGGCAAAATGATCACGGAACAAGGATTGAAGGTCGAATGGATGAAACAAATGCCCGCACAAGTACGAGTCGTCCTATCCGTCAACACTGAATCATCACTGGACACACTGGCTGCCATGGCTGACAAAATGCTGGATTATTCGCAATCGGCAAACATAGCTTCGCTGACCGAAACAACCGCATCGTCGCACACGTCCGCACAGCCGCGCGAGCACGACACAACTGTCTCATCAATGCAATTCGAAGTGCTATCAAAACAACTAGAAAAATTAACTATGGAGATATCGGAGCTGCGTGAAGGAAGGAGACAGCAATATCGCCGTAACTTTCACCACAGAGGAAGGTCAAGGTCCAGACATCGTGAGAACAATAAGAAGCCCGGTGATGCAACATGGGAATGCAGATATCACTTCCGGTTTGGAGATAAGGCGCGCCGATGCGAGTCACCATGCGCGCGAAAAATAAAGAAGTCGGAAAACTAATATCTACACCGACTGTGGCGGACGTCTGTGTACCATATACAAGTAACCGCCTTTGTGTTTACGACCGAGACTCTCAAATACGTTTCCTCGTTGACACGGGCGCCGAAATATCCGTACTGGCCGTTCAAAATAAGAAGAAACCTGCAACGAACGAGTACCAACTATACGCGGCGAACAACACTCCTATATCTACCTACGGAACGAAAACTATGCAACTGAATCTGGGGCTTCGTCGTGCGTTTCGCTGGAATTTTATAGTCGCCAACGTGAACTCTTCTATCATCGGAGCAGACTTTCTACGTCACTACAAGTTACTTGTCGATTTGCACCAAAAAAAAATTAATCGACACTATCACCAAGCTACACGTCGATGCCTTGCAAGTCAGAACTATATCAGAAACAGTTCACATGATAAGCAGCGATCAGCAGTACTACGATATACTGAAGAACTTTCCAGACTTATTGAGACCTACGTCATTGAAGACTCCGCCGAAACATGACATCGTTCATCATATAGAAACTACTGGCTATCCCTTGTACAGCCGTGCCAGACCACTACCTCCTGAAAAATTCAAAGCGGCCAAAGAGGAATTTGAATCAATGGTGGAGAAGGGACTCTGCAAGCCATCTTCAAGCCCATGGGCGAGCCCACTGCATATTGTGAATAAAAAGGACGGCGGATTACGAATATGCGGCGACTACAGGCGATTGAATTCTGTTACCTTACCTGACAGATATCCCATTCCTCGGATTCAAGACTTCTCTTATCAACTACACAACATGAGAGTATTCAGCAAGCTGGACTTACAAAAGCTTTTTTTTCTGTACCCATTTCGAAAGAAGACGCACCGAAGACAGCGGTCATAACACCATTTGGTTTATACGAATTCAACTGTATGACCATGGGACTGAGAAATTCAAGCCAAACTTTTCAACGTTTTATGCATGAAGTACTCCGTGGCCAAGACAACTGCTTTTGCTTCGTTGATGATCTTTTAATTTTTACACAAGATTGTCCTACAACAAGTTCTGGAACGACTGGATAAATTTGGCATGTCACTGAATATCAAGAAATGTGAATTTGGCAAAAAGAAGATAAATTACCTCGGCTATGAAGTATCTGAACAAGGAATAAGGCCGACTGAAGAAAGAATAAAAGCCATTATTGAATATCCGCAACCAAAGACAATTATGGAGTTACGAAGATTTCTTGGAATTTTAAATTTTTTCCGAAGCTGTCTACCCCACCAAGCCGAGATGCAAACAGAGCTAAATAAATATTTACATAACACGAAGAAAAATGATAAATCGCCGATCGTATGGACTCCTGCAGCCGAGCAAGCTTTCAAAAATTGCCGCCAAAGCATTTTGGAAGCCACAACGCTGACTCATCCGATCCATGGAGCGCAGCTGAGCATCATGTCTGACGCATCTAATCACAGTCTGGGTGCCGTACTGCAACAAAAATGTGAAGACAAGTGGATTCCCCTGGCTTTCTTTTCTCGAACAATGAGCGAAACACAACGTCGATACAGCACATATGACAGAGAGTTGCTGGCTATGTACGCAGCAACGAAACACTTCCGACCTTACATTGAAGGATGTGAAGTAACGATATTTACTGATCACAAGCCTCTTGTTTACGCACTGAGCAAACCGCCTAGCAACAGCGACACACCGCGCCGCGAACGACAGCTGCACTACATCAGCCAATTTTGCACGCGCATACAATACCTAAAGGGAGAAAATAATGTCGTCGCCGATTCATTGTCCCGATTAGAAGAGATCGACTGCCCATCATCATTAGACTACGAAGAGATAGCCAACGATCAACAAAACGATGACGAACTCAAACAATTAAGAAAACAGCCAAACTTGAAATTCATCGATATACAGATGCACGGAGTAAGACGACCAATCACATGCGAGATCTCAACAAACACCGCCCGCCCCTACTTGCCGACCGATCATCGTTTTGCAGCCTATAAAGCACAACACGATCTCTGTCACCCGGGCGTGCGAGCTACAAGAAAACAAATAACGGAAAAATTCTTCTGGCCATCTATGAACAAGGACATAAGCGAATGGGCCAGATCCTGCATCGGATGTCAAAGAGCGAAGACAAGTCGTCACACTATCACTCCACTCAGCAAATTTCAACCATCTGGGCGTTTTGAACACATAAACATGGACATCGTGGGGCCAATGCAGTTATCAAACAACTGCCGATATTGCATCACTATGATCGACCGATGTACCAAATGGGTGGAAGCCGTTCCGGTACGAGATATCACCGCTGACGTCGTCGCAAAAACACTATATGACACTTGGATATCAAGATTCGGATGCCCACTTCGCATAACGACAGACCAAGGAAGACAATTTGAATCGTCACTATTCAAATCACTACTAAGAAAATTTGGAATTGCAAGAATACGCACTACTGCTTATCATCCACAATCAAATGGGCTAATTGAGAGATGGCATCGCACTTTCAAAGCTGCATTGATGGCAAGAGGCGCAACTACACAATGGACGGACGAGCTACCCACAGTATTACTCGGCTTGCGCACCGCACTCAGAGAAAATAATATTTCACCCGCCATGATGACCTACGGTTCGACACTCCGCCTACCGTCTGACTTCGTGCAGCCAACAAATACCGACATGGAAGATGCGGAGTACGTTCGTCGTCTCACTTCAACAATGGCATCACTGCGACCTACAAATGCAAGCAACCACATTATAGAAAAACCATTTATGCACAAGGACCTATCTATATGTACACACGTATTTCTCCGGAACGACACCGTCCGCGCGCCGCTGGTACCTCCCTACGATGGTCCGTATGAAGTACTTGAACGACACGAGAAATTCTTCAAGATAAAACTGCCACTGAGAACAATCACCGCGTCGCTCGACAGATTGAAGCCAGCCTACATTCTCAAAGAAAATGAAGACGTTCCTGCCAATGTAGTCACTTCCACTAACACGAACACTACAGCCGAGAAAAACACATCGACATCGGACAACTACATCACACGATCTGGCAGAGTGGTCAAGAAAACTATACGCTTCGCTTGAGGGGGAGATATATGGCATACATCTACACACGACCGCATCGTATCGCTACCAGCGCGCACTGTCAGCGGATCGAACGAGACGCGCACTATTTATGTGCGCGCGCGCAACCGCTGCCTGCGTTCTCGACTGCTATTGGTCGAATATCAACTCTTATTATTTTTAAGGATTTCAATTTGTATATAAGAAATGTATGTTATAAATAAATTATCCATTAGCTCATTGATCTTTCATTATACATAGCTCCCACATAAGCATTTGTTTTGTATAACTGCAATGGGATTGCGTTCAGGGGAGGATGTTAAGATTAAGTGTTGAACGCAACCCCATTATTTATTTGGTGTAACGAAACGCACCCTATGTAGTTTTGCCGCCTTTATATCTGTCAGCTGTCACTTCATTCCATTCTGTTCGCTTCGTTGTTACTATTTTTGCATTGCAATAAACCAAGTTTAATAAATAATTAAGTTGTTTGTTCTCAAATCCAACACAAAATAACATGGGATCTATAAATTGCAGTCATAAAATACCGAAAAGTCGTTATCGTTTGAGTTTTATTTCACTATGCCAACACAATGTCTAATGACTTCACTAAATTAATTTATTAACTTTGACAGCATGATAATAATTTATATATTATATAAATTACGTGTACCGTATTTTTGTGTTCTCCAATCAAAATTTTTGCACTACCTGCTACATGTTACTGTTTCTACATCACCCAGTTGGTTGACTGGTAGAAAAAGCCCCAGGCTTTAAGTCCGCCTTTTACTTTTGTAATAAAGTTAAATAAATAAAAAAAAAAAATATCAAAACATCGTTAGCGAAACAAACAACAAACTTTTTGCTTGTAAATTTTCTTTAAAATAATTATGTTACTTGACCATAGCGGTATAAACTATAAATTGTTATTATTAACACATTAATTATAGTTAATTTATAAATAAATAAAAATACTTGATATCAATACCATCATCAATTTTTTTTCTAAACCTATAACTGATATTAATAATTCTACGTTCCTCATAATGAAAAAGCCTGACATAGATGAATAGTAAACTATAAAGAAAACAAATATTTTTTTAGCAAAAATTATATTGCACAAAAGGAAGTGAAGCTTTTCGCCAAAACGATTTCCGCTCGAGATCCTGGGGGACGAGTGAAAATAGCGAGGATTAAGCTTTTGAGCCGTGATTGATGACGTAAAGACTAGGTGCGCGCCTGAGTGCCAGCGGGATCCGCTGAGCACGAAACTAACCCCTATCCTGCGTTGACTTTAAATGCGACAAATGCGGCGCAATGCGACTCCATGCATCACGCGACTGCGCCGCCATCATAGGCCACAAGTATGTACTTTGTCGCATTTGAAGCGTTCTCCCACCTAAGAAGGCCGGGTAATGGGGACTGCATACCCGCTTGTAACCCGGACAGAGTTAGGCAAATCAATATTTGTCGCGTAGCTTGCCGGTCGGAAAACTGGTCGATCCAAGAAAAAGAAAGAGAGAAAAATCATTTATTTGGCTATTAAAAAAATCACAACGATCTTTACCTAACCAAACCGACTAACCACTACTAAGTACTAAACCTAATACATATATTAAAATTACATTGATTAAGAAAAACATAATAATAACACATACAACATAATCCTAACTAATATTATAAATGCGAAACTGAGTTTGTTTGTTTGTTACCTCTTCACGCTTTATCTATTGAACCAATCTTCCTGAAATTTCGCATACACATAGCTGGAAGTACGGAGAAGGGCATAGGGTACATTTCATCCCGGGAAAAAGCACTGTTCCCGTGGGAATATTACGCGGGCGAAGCCGCGGGCGAAAGCTAGTACAAAATAATACAACATAATACCCGCGGTCCGATTTTGTTTAGTCCGCGTCCGCTGACCGCCGTCACTCAGGACGCGCACTGAGGCTGTTGAGATATCCTGCCTGAATTATTGAGTGCATTGACGGGGCTCATCTTACCTTACAGTTTTAAGAGTGTCTTCCTCTGGGAATAGGAGTGGAAGAAAAATTATGTTAAGATTTTTTTTTTGTCAGGGAACTGAAATAAATCATCAATCAATACATTTTGTGTTTTTTTGAAAAATAATTTGTGTTTCTAACTAATAGGTAGGTATATACATAAAAGGGGGAGGGCACCTAAGTGACAGTAGATGTGTAACATCTCACCTTAATAATATAGGCTAATGCCAAGCTAATGCGAGCTCATTAGTAAGCAAATTCAAATTCCTATTATATACATTTCAATTTTTTTTAAACACCCTCATGTATTTCATTAGAATGTCAGAATAGATGTCACACAATATTACTTACATATTAATAAATAGACGTAATAAATTTAACTAAACCATGTTAAACTTTGACTTACGAGATATCGCAGTTAATTGCAATTGCAAACCAGACCAAGTTTGACCACACAAAGCTCCACAGTTCGTGCTTCAAATTGTAACTTCGACAAGAACTTTATGTACATACTTATAGTGATTGCGAGTACACAGCACGCTATTTAAAAATTAATTGACCGAGCGAGCGAAGCGAGCGAGGGCTATAATTCAAGTTGGGGCGAAAACACATTGTTTGTATGTATGTATGTATGTTTGTTCCGCGATAACTCTCGAACCGTTGAATTAATTTCGATGAAATTAAGAATACGTGTAGCAACTATCCATAGAATTTTTAAGTTCGTTGCGCAACAAAATCGGTTCAGCCGTTTTAGAGAAATACGCATTTTTATGAAAATAAATATTGCTCTATAACTTATGAACCGTTATTCAGATTAAGATGAAACTTCACAAATCACGAGATATTATCACTATTTTTTTCATGTATATTGTATATCAAAATTGTTTCACCAGTTTTAGAGATATTGAGTTAAAACCTGAATCGTTCATTTTCGTATCAGCGACATCTAGTGACATTTTTGTACATGTATTTATGTTCCGTGATAATTATCAAAACGTTGAATTAATTTCGTTGATATTAGGAATGCGTGTAGAAAGTATTCCTAGAATTTTTAAGTTCTTTACGCATCATTTATTACAGATATATTGAGTTAAAACATGTATCGTTCATTTTCGTATCAGCGACATCTAGTGACATTTTTGTACATGTATTTATTTTCCACAATAACTTATCAAAACGTTAAATTAATTTCGTGGAATGCGTGTAGCAAGTATTTTGCCCGCGACTTCGCCCGCGTGAATTTCCCAAGGGAACAGTGCTTTTTCCCGGGATGAAAGGTACGGTGGGCCACATAGAAAACCTGAGACCGCTGCACCTGAAATACGATCCACTATAGAAGATTGGTTCAGTAGATAAAGCGTGAAGAGGTAACAAACAAACAAACTCACTTTCGCATTTATAATATTCGTTAGTATTGGATTAGGATACAGTATCACGACATTTTCCCTTACGGGGTAGATTCATCTAGCCGTTATACGTAGGTATTTTAGTAAAAATAAATATTTCTCTATAATTTTGTAACCGGTAAAGAGATTTGGATGAAACTTAACATTTTTTGAGATGAGTATTGCTATATTTCTCATTTATATTGAACTAGCTTTCGCCCGCAGCTTTGCCCGCGTAAATTTTCCACGGGAACCATGCCTTTTCCCGGGATGAAAGGTAAGCTATGTCCTTCTCCGTACTTCTAACTATGTGTATGCGAAATTTCAGGAAGATTGGTTTAGTAGATAAAGCGTGAAGAGGTAACAAACAAACAAATAAACGAACAAACAAACAAACAAACTCACTTTCCCGTTTATAATATTAGTTAGTTAGTAGTTATTAGTAGACTAGCTGTTGCCCGCGGCTTCGCCTGCGTGAGTTTAGCTTAGATAAAAAAAAATTGTGTTCCAAACTGTAGTTCAGCAGAAAATGCTCATCATGTTGAACGATTTTCACTAAGGCGCCATTTCCATATATCTTATAAAGTAGCTGAACTCTTGGAGTTCTTCATCAGATATTCCAGATCTTCAATTTTTATACGTCAGCAGAAAATGCTCATCAGGTTGAACGACTTTTGCTAAGGACCCATTTCCATGTATATTATAGTGTAGATGGTCTCTTGGAGTTCTTCATCAGATGTTCCTGATCTTCGATTTTTATCGTCAACAGAAAATGCTCGTCAGATTGATTAACTTTTGCTCAGGTACCATTTCCATATTTCTTATAGTTCAGCTGTTCTGTTATGGTTCTTCATCAGGTGTTCCAGTTTTCAAAATCAATTATAGCCTTTATGTTTCCCAGGCTTAATAGCTATACAACAAAAAAAGTTTCATTCAAATCTGTCTAGTAGTTTTTGCGTGAAACGCGTTCATACATACAGACTGATAGACAGACAAACAGACAAGAAATTCCAAAAAAATATTTTTGCTTTCTATTATTCTTTTTAAGTGTCCCTCTATCCATTTCAGTCAAAAATACTAAATGTACAGACAAAATATTTTTACTGTTTTATTATATGTATAGATTAGGATATCAACATTTTTGAAACAGTTTCCGTGATATTCAGCTGAAACCTGAAACGTGACGAAAAATTACTGTAATGATTTCAAAAACAGTTATATTCTCCTTAGATGAAGCTCGGGGATGTATACTCGATTATAAATCACTTACATTGGACAAAGTAGTCGTGGACATTGGCGTAAAAGAGTTGGCAGCCGGATGTACATACGTAGCTCTTTCGAGATCTAAACGGTTTACAGATATTATATTTGATCCAGGTTTTGATTATATCCGCTTGGAAAAAATTAAAAAAATGAAGTTGTTGCAGCTCAGAATAGATGAAGAAAAAAGGTTGGAAAATCTGTTCTACTCAACCGCACAATAACTGAATAATGTAATGCGTTGCGCCTTACATTTTTGTTTTAACAGAATCCCGTATTTTACTGAAAATTCTAATTGGTTCAGTAAATTTACGTTCTCATATTTTTAATAAATAACAACCGCGAGGTCTACGTTCGCGGCGAACCACTAGTATATAATTCATTTCATAAAATGTTATAAACAGATAAATCTTGCATTAAAATATAACCATTGGTGGCGTTAAATGTAGTATAATTTGGTGTTAAGTTTTTGCATTTTTCAATTCAATTTGAGTAAATACTCGAATTGAATTTAAAAATTCAAAAAATATACATCCTCCGCCACAAATACAGTTATTATATCACTTGAAGTTGACCTCCCACACCAATCAAGTTATTGTACCACTTATCCTATCCTAACTAATATTATAAATGCGAAAGTGAGTTTGTTTGTTTGTTGGTTTGTTTATTTGTTTGTTTGTTTGTTTCTCTTCACGCTTTATCTACTGAACCAATCTTTCTGAAATTTCGCATACACATAGCTGGAAGTACGGAGAAGGACATAGGGTACCTTTCATCCCGGGAAAAAGCACTGTTCTTGTGGAAAATTCACGCGGGCGAAGCCGCAGGCAACAGCTAGTTTAAAATAAATATCGGTATATCGATACATTCTCACTCTCATTTTGATTCTCATTTCCATCCTCATTCGCATTCTAATTCTCATTTGTATCCCACAGCTGGGCACTTCATTTAAAATCACAAAAATCTGTTGTTTATCCGTAAACATAAACATTCCTCCTAACAATTACACCAATACCACTACGCAGCACTAAAGGTGATTTGGCCGGGAGCCCACATCCAAGAGTTATTGCAGACTTTATAGTCCACTGGTGGTCTAGCACTAAGCTAGTATTTAAGTCTACTGATTTTATCGTCTGCCCGTTAGTTTTACGACTAGTTAACGTTTTATAGCTTTGACATCGAACAGATTAAATTACTTAAGGATTGGTATCAAATAAATTTTTGATAATTTAATTATACTGCGTCACACATATAGTAATATAATTTTCGTTGGATGATTGTATAATAGTGTGACATTCATTCTTTATGCGAAAACATGTAAATGGTCCTTAGAATATAAATAGATTAATAATAAGATATATAGACTGTAGGTTTTCCAAATATACAGTCTATATATCTTATTATTAATCTATTTCCGAATAAGCCGGTTTCCGAAAAGGCTTTAGCACCGTAGACCACTTACATACGCAGCGGCAGATTATACAGAAGACTGAGGGGTATAATCAGCCATTATGCTTAGCGTTTGTGGACTACGAGAAAGCCTTCGATTCGATCGAGACCTGGGCTGGGCTACAGCGATCCAACGGTGCCAAATTGACTATCGATATATCGAAGCGCTGAAGTGGTTGTACGAAAACGCCACCATGTCGGTCCGTCTCCAGGATCAAGGCTCCAAACCTATCCAGTTGCAGCAAGGGGTGAGACAGGGAGATGTGATATCTCCGAAACTGTTCACCGCCGCCCTGGAAGATGTTTTCAAGCTTCTGGATTGGAGCGGACTCGGTATCAATATCAACGGCGAGTACATCACTCACCTTCAATTCACTGACGATATCGTAGTCATGGCTGAGACCTTGGAAGACCTAGGCACAATGCTCGATGGACTCTGTAGAGCCTCTCAACAAGTGGGTCTAAAAATGAACATAGACAAGACGAAAATAATGTTTAATATCCGTGTCGCTCCCACTCCTCTGAAGGTTGGAGACTCTACACTCGAAGTTGTTGACAATTATGTATACCTGGGACAAACAGTTCAGTTAGATAAGTCCAACTTTGAGAAAGAGGTCAACAGTCGAATCCAACTCGGCTGGGCAGCGTACGGGAGCTTCGCGATATCTTCTCGTCCAAAATACCGCAGTGTCTCAAGACTAAGGTCTTCGACCAGTGTGTGTTGCCAATAAAGACATACGGAACAGAGACGTGGTCGCTTACTATGGGCCTCATAAGAAGGCTCAAGGTCACCCAAAGGGCGATGGAGCGCGCTACGCTTGGAGTTTCCTGCGTGATCGAATCAGAAATGAGGAGATCAGTAGGAGAATTAAAATAACCGACATAGCCCGCAGAATCGCGAAACTTAAGTGGCAGTGGGCGGGGCACATAGTTCGTATAACAGATAGCCTTTGGGGCAGAAAAGTTCTCGAGTGGCGACTACGAACCGGAAAACGTAGTGTTCGCAGGCCTCCCACTTGGTGGACCGACGACCTGGTGAAGGATGCGCATGGATGCGGGTAGCGCAGGACCGGTCGTTATGGAAATCCTTGGAGGAGGCCTTTGTCCAGTAGTGGACGTCTTTCGGCTGAGAGAGAGATGTTTTCCAAATAAAATAAAATATATTCCTGTCCCACTAAGGTGGGTGAAAGAGACAGGCTGAATTTGAACTATGACTACGCGTCACGCAGCTGACCCCCTCGACTAACAAAATTCCCTGTTAACATAATTACCTCTCTCTTACATTACCATTCATATCGACCATAGGTAACTGTAGGGACACATTGATTGTGAGTGAGATGTATGCTTATGATGTATGGTGACGTAAGGTGTAAGTTTAGCGGGGCCGCGTCTCTGCATAAGTTCATTCTTTTTGCTTTTTGATTTTTCAAAGAACCACATATCAATAATTTGATTAAAACTAACGTGAGAAATATTCATTATGATTTCATTTTGATTTTTTTTTTGAGTCGGCAAATCCGGCTAACAAGACGCGTGAGTATCCGTATCAAAATCATAACCACATATCAATTTATCTAAGAGCCCTCTTATGACAATACAATACAAATAATTACCTGCACTTTATTGTAACAAAAATTACAATACACAAACAATTTACAAAAACAAAGGCTTTATCGCTAAAGCGAACTCTTCCAGTTAACCTCATAATTAAGAAGAATTTTCATATTTCTATGAAAATATTTAAATATTATTGACAAAAAAGTTAATTAAAACGCTGTTGGTACGTATATTTTATCACCAAGTAAATGCAGCCCAACCATGGTGAACGAAATTCGCACAGTCAGTAACAAAATCGGCTTGCAACTGAACACAACAAAAACCAAAATTATGACAAATAGCAATATAAGACCGCCCATAATCGTCGATAACACTCCTCTGGAATACGTCGAAGAATACATATATCTAGGAAAACAAATATCATTCAGGAAATCTCGACACCTAGATGAACTAACAAGACGTGTAAACATGGCCTGGAAAAAATTTTTGGAGTCTAAAAGAAGTTCTTAAAGGAAATATTCCGATCAAACTAAAGAAAAAGGTCCTAGACTCGTGCATCTTACCTTCTCTTTCATATGCATCGCAAACATGGATATATAATAGACTCACCAGGAAAAAGATACAAACAACACAAAGGGCCATGGAGCGAAGCATTTTAAATATAAGGTTGAAGTATAAAAAGACAAATACATACATAAGAAGTAAAACAAAAGTTATTGATGCTCTACTTCACTGCAAAAAACTAAAATGGAAGTGGGCTGGACATGTCGCACGAATGAAAAACGATAGGTGGGCAAAAAAGATAACGATCTGGAAAGGTCCAACAGGAAAGAGAAGGAAAGGTAAACCAAAGGAGAGATGGGTCGATGAACTACTAAAAATAGCCGGAAATGACTGGATGGAAAAGGCAAACGATAGGGAGAGGTGGAGAAAACTGGAGGAGGCCTTTACTCTATAGAGAGGTCCTTAGGAAAATGTTTAAATTATGATATTTATTTTATTATTATTTTTTAATCAATTTAGACTTAATTTTAATTTAATTTTGATTTATTTTTTATTTTAATTTTGATTTTAATGTTAATTTTGTTTTTTAATTTTGATTTAATTTGAATTTAATTTTAATTTGAGATTTTATTATTGATTATTGATTTTAATTCGTTACTAAGGATAGAATAAAGGCTTTTTATTTATTATTTTTATTTTTATAAATGCAGCCCTACAGAGAACAACAGAGAATTTCCACGTAATGCTGAGAACGTCAGATTCAGCTTTGAAGCAACCTGAACCTTGAAAATGTTTATTATATTCCATTTTAAAGGCACATATTTTAGAGTATATGTTTGTTTGTTTTCATTTTAATATTAAAATTACTTGCTTGAAAAGGTGATTATGTAATTCGATTTCCAATATTTACTATGTTAAATCTTGAAGAAACCATGTCTAGTGGACATTGTCCACCGTCCAATAATGAACATGTCATAAGTGTTGACGGCCATTAGAATGGTCTTCTTCTTCTTATCGAGTGTGTTTTACTAACACTGGTGTCAGATTTTATTCAAGTCGCTTAAAGGCATCTGACATGAATTTTACGACTACCGCCATCTAGTGGCAGTAGCCGTATACACACTAGTAAACTTAACAGTCAGCCAATGTGCAGGTTTCCTCACGATGTTTTCCTTCACCGGAAGCAGGTGGGTGGTCTATAAGAAAACTACCATACTATACATAAGTCAGATCAGTCTACAAACTCATGTACAGTCCGCGAGGCCTAAGCTGAGCTTTGCATTTGTGTAAGTGATTCCGAATAGTAAGTGCGCAGCAGATTGCGCAGAACAAGTGACATCTCACACATCACGCTGGTTGTCAAAATGTTGTACAAACACTGCCTTTTTACACTATCTGTGTGCACTCACAAGCAAAGCTCAGCTTAGGCCACGCGGACTGTACACAGGTAGGATTTGAACCCGGGTCTTATCCGACCTCAGGCGGGTGTCATTAACACTTGGCCACCACCGCTTCAAATTAGAATGGTAAGAATAATAAACTCGTACCGGCTAGGTAACGCAAAGCTATTTAACGATGAGGTGATTTCTTTTTTTTTATAATATAGGGTGGCAAACGAGCAAGCGGGTCACCTGATGTTACAACACCTGGCGAGACCAATATAAAATATGATACCTGTATCATATAAAAATTTACCATGTTGCTGCAAATAAATAATTTTCTTCTATCAGATTGGGCATTAGCTCTGGTTACACAGAAGGAGGAGTATTTAATTTTTTTCATTTAATATTTGGACAAAATTTAAAGATAAAAAACTTCAAGAAAACCAGAAAAGTTGGATCAATTGATTAAATTGCTCAGCTGTAAGCAAACACAACTTTATTTTAGTTTTAATATCGCTAAATGGGAAGAGGTGCTCTTAACAAATTAATACATTGCTGATTTACATTTTTTTTTCTTTCGGGGTAAATAATAATTACCATTATTGGTAATCTCATTTTTTTTAATTGTGTCTATGTATAACATTTTTTATTGCAGAAAAGAACAGTAGATATCAATTAAGTAATTTCGCGTTTTGTAATGTATTTATTTTTTACCCAATACAATAATTTTATTATTTAATAAAATTATTGAGGCAAAAGTTAACATTTTACGTGATACGCATACAAACATTCATACAGGCAGAAAAAAATCTTTACTATTTTATATTGAAAACATGTACAGTGGGTGACTTAGAAAAGTATACAACCTGATATACAATCCACTATAAAAAGTGGTATACTTTTCCATGTGGGCCACTGTACTAGAAATATTTTAAATTTGAACACCACGCAAAATAGCAGAAAAAGGTTAAAATAAAAAAAAACTTTACTTATTTAATAAAATAATGCCGAGCACGTCTCAAAGCAACTTATGCAAAAGGTAACATTTAATTCCACTTAATAAACCTAAAACAGAATAATATAAAAAGATCCAACTTTTATGATAATATTTTAGGGAATTTTTGGTATCTTTCTTAACTTTCTTATCTGGCATCAATTCAACTGCTTTAAGCCCTTCAAACTGATTTTCTTTTTGACTTTGATGTTCAAAAAAATTATGTTTGCGAAAAACGAATGAAATAATGTGATTAAAAAAGTAAAAAAAATATAAATATTTTAAACTTTTCGTTTTAGCATAATATTTTTCGTCTTTTATTTATTAATTAACTTGATTTTGCCCACGCCACTTTTAACGTTGAATCTCCAACAATTCAATACTCTTAAATGTGAAAATCGCATCAAACATCATTCAGAAGTTTTTACGTGTAGGGCGTATAAACAGACAGACAAAAAATATAAAAATAATCATTTTAGCTTCTATTGATCCTTTAAAGACTAAACTTTATATATTATTTCTCTTTTTACAAACATATTAGAAATAATCGAGATCGAAATCGCTAATCTCTGCCTACACGGGAAAAAGGCACGCCTTTTTCTCGTGGCATGTATGTATGTATGTATCTACAGACATAGATAAGTTACAGTTTTAAGGTAGAGATAATGTACATAAATTTTAAAGCCGCAATCCAAGATTGATCCAAGGTTGACACACAACACAATGTTGATTTTATAACTTACATGAAAAAAGAGAAGTATGGTTTTGATAACGTAACGTATGAATTTTTGATCACAGATTTATTATTAATTTATGGTTATGATTTCTAGGAAAAAATATCTTAGTGCAGCTAACGTATGAAATGTCAATAAAAGCAGACAATACGTGTTTTGTCAACTGAAAATAAGGTAAGAAAATGTAAACGTACGGATTTTAATTGTACCCGTAAAATTGAACGGAAATACAACATACCTACATACTTATATAATTTTTTATGTTGTGTTAAATAAAAAAATAAAATAGATACATATTTAATTATTTATTTTTTATTATGTGTTCTCTCTTGTGTGTCTCTGGACCGACGACCTGGTGAAGGTCGCGGGATGCGCATGGATGCGGGCAGCGCAGGACCGGTCGTTGTGGAAATCCTTGAGGGAGGCCTTTGTCCAGCAGTGGACGCCTTTTGGCTGAGAGAGAGATGTGTTCTCTTTGATTTTCTGATGTAAAACATCTGTTGGCACGGCTTGGTAGTAAAATCAGTTGTTTATATCTCCCGGGCTTGCGGTGACTGATATTTAAAAAAAAAATGACAATATACCTAATATAAGTTTTAGTTTACTTACATTGTTTTTAATAAAATAACATTTTTTGGATTTCTAAGGGTATTAGTGTAATTGATAGCTGCCATTTTAGTTTAACTTTAATTCGTATGTTTGGATATTGTTCAGATCGAAAAATTGTGTAATTAATAGGTAACGTAATATTGCACACCAAAATTAATAAACGAATTTTACTTACACTTTGATAATTTAGATTTAAAATACTTTCTACTTTTTCTTTAACGAAATATTTGCCCAAAGTGCAACAATAAAATGGCTGTTAAAATAAAAATATTTTCTTTTACTTTTGTACGAGTCTAGTATGTTCGCAATAAAATGTTTATTTATCTGACCGGCCTTTTAGCATTTTTTCATCGGCAATGAACCGAAACCTTAATGACTTAGGATTACGAGGATTATGAGCGTCGACCTAATGATCTTTGGCCGCAGCGGGCCCGTGCGGGAATTTAAGCCGTATGTTTTCTCATGAAAGGATATTTTCACCTATGCCTTCAGGTACACATATCCGTGACCGCATTGCCAAAGCGTGCTCATATGTTGCCCATTCTCTTTCTGTACGTGAGTAAAATAAAGTTTGCTCAAGTTTTACTAAGGAATTCTGTAGTTCCCGCTGGTTTACAAAACGAATAGATTGAAGGATTTATTGCAACAAGAGGTCTGATTGTGGCTTGTTGCGGTTTGATACCGGTTACCTTCGTTTCATTTTGTGGTCATATTTATAGAAATCAGTTAAATACGAAGTCATTTTCAACTAATGAATGAAATTTTGTAGAGTCGAAAGGCATTGTAAGGAAGTTAAACTGTTTTTGAAAATAGAAAAAATCCCGGTTTCGAAAACATACTAATATTTCTGAATTGGAAACTGGTTTCGAAAACACAAAAAACCTGGTTTCGGAAACAAAATTATTTTTCTTAATTGGAAACGAGTTTCGAAAACAGAAAAAATATTATTTTTTGGAAACTAGTTTCGGTTAACGAAATATTATTCGTTATTCGAAACTGGTTTCGACATTTGGGTTTCGAAAGCGGCCGAAGGGATATAGCGTAGGCAACATTTTGAAAGCCCTAAAATGGGTGAAAATCAAAATTTACCCAGACGTAGCTGAGGTTAAAAGCTAGCGAAATAAAGCTGTTAATAATCAGCTGGTTCGCAACCCTTTTGTTATAAAAGATTATGTGTTTTTAGGGTTCCGTACATCAAAAGGCAAAAACAGAACCCTTATAAGCTCACTTTGTTGTCCGTCTGTCTGTCAAACTTTTTTTTTATCAGTAACGCTGAAAGGTATCAAGTTGAAATTAATATCGAAAACACAGATCCACAGTCTCTTTCAGCAAAAAAAAAATAATCAAAATTATACGTTAACGCGATCAAGAGATACTTCCGGCAGGAAATCAAAATCTTCCCGTTGACCTAGAATTATGAAATTTGCTAAAAAGCAAGGTCTAACAGTACTTATACATGAATAAATCTGAAAATTATAAATATGTTGTTGGAGGTCAAAAAAAAAGTGGTACAAACTTATTTTTTTGCGCTAGATCCAGTATGCATCTTAGCTAGATCGAACTTCAAAGTTAAGTTTGTTTTTGAAACTAGTTGGTCTTTTAGTTAAAGCTAAATGTGAGATGCTTGACGTGTACGGAACCCTCGGTGCGCGAGTTTGACTTGCACTTGACCGGTTTTTTTTAATGTGACATAAAGTGTGAAAAACATGTCAGTTGCTATATTAATTATTGCTTGGTTGTGCATATAATTCCGAGTTCCCTTCGTATCATTTCGCATATTTTTAGTTTATACAGTCCTGAGCGATTTTTCTGACAAAAAAAAAATCAGTATAAAAAAGTCTCAACAGATAGCGTTTTATGAAAGCCGAGTCGTAATATTGGCTGAACCTATATGGTGCGCTTTTTCTTCTCAATCAGAGGCAGAAAAAAAATCACATAACAGTTTGAAGGGTCTCTATTGTTTCCCCTAATTTTTTGTACTCCTAATGTAGTTTGGTGCACAAACTTTTAGTACAACATTGTTTCGTACATTATTATGAATTCTAATTTAGTTTAGCCTATTTTTGATTCGCCTAAGTTTTTATCGCCGTATATTTACTTTTCAAATAAGTCATTAGGCCTAATAATTGATTATTTCTAATATTCACAAATACTAATTAATATTTCGTACAAAGCAATTAAGCACAAAATTGTAACACCTAATTATTTCTGTTATAATAATTTCTGATAATTATTACAAAGTATTTAAATCTAATAGGGGGGGGGACTAAAATTAAACATTGATGGATTTGTGTTTGATAAATGTCGAGAAGTAAAAGAAAGTTACATTAGGCATGTGAACTAAAGCGTGCAGCATGCAAGCAAGCATACAGCATGCAAGAAAGCCTGCAGCAAGCAAGCATGCCGCATGCAAGCAAGCATGCAGCATGCAAGCTGGCATGCAGCATGCAAGCAGGCATGCAGCAAGCAAGCAAGCATGCAGCATGCAAGTATTTCTGGATGGCTCCACCAGAAGACTCGCTCCGTCGGCCCTTCGATTCATTCGTGCACTCGACCTCGCTGCGGTTCGGCCTCGTGCCCTTATTTCTCTCAGGACCTCCTTCGCGAGCTTCTGGTTCCGCGCGAAGGAATAACACTCTAGTATAGGGCAAACTTGAGCCACGTGGAGTCGGGGTGCTCTAAGTCGGATCTGTGACTTATCAAGATTTTTAGGAATTATTATTAGTAGTGCATTACTAACATCATTCTGAAAATGATTGACGACAGACTGGACTGTTCTTATCTCCGGCACTGTTGTGATAGACATGTCACAGTACCCATGCCGGTGAGAAATAGCTAATACTTAGTAATAATTAAATTTACTAATATTCAATTAGTTATAATTATAGGAAGTGATTATTACAGTAAGTAATAATTGTCTCAAACAAATTTATACGAGGATATCGTTACGTGTAAAAAATTAAAAAGCCAAACGATTTTAGAACATCTAATAATAGAGACTCAAAAATTGCATCTAATAATTATTAGGCTAAATTATTATTGTGCAAAAACATCAATTAGGCGAGACAATAATTGTGCATAACATGTTTAGGCCAATAAGGTTCGGCGAAGTGAAATTAGAGACAAAAAATTTAAGCGAAACAAAGGGCACCCCAGTTTGACAGATGCACAAATCACAATATTGATACTTTTTAGTTGTTTGTTTTTGCTAAGTTTAATTTTTTTAAATGCCAATCCCGCGAATTTTTTGCTTTTTGTATTTGTATGGAACTTTTTCTCTCGCCTTTTACTAAGCGCCATCTATGAAGTCATCTGGAACTATTTCTTTTTTTAATTTATGTCACGGAAAATCTCTCATTATGATGAACTGTAAAAAAGTTTCTTGTTAGCAGTGTTTATTACTTTTATAAGGATATCGGTACAGATAGAGTTAAACCACAAACTGCATACAATTTCCCCACATGCAGTTGCAGTGTGCATTGGAGCTTTCAGAACCCGGTCACGCCTCGTCACCGGTGCAGAGCACTTGCTACTGGTTTGGTTCTTACTCTAAATATGTCTAAATATATCGTAGTGAAATGACAAGCGACAAAACAAAATGTGAGGAATTAACATACTATGCCGACCCCACAATTCCCACATAAGTGAGAAAATAAAGATGAAGATTGAGATTTTGTAACTGTTTCTGTTTGTATTGTAAACATCTTATAACGAATGTGTTATAAATAACAGTCGCATCTGATTATATATATATATATATATGTCACCTATAGGCATCTGACATAATTTACTTTCCTATGACTTCCGTGGAAATTGAAAATTGGAAAGTGGGTATAGTATAGACAGACAGATGGAACAAATAGCTACATATATTAAAAATATTCAAAACAAAAGTTTACTCGATGGTAACCTAACTTTTTCGTGTTAAATTTAAAACGTTTTTCACGATTCGACCGATGACCTTGCCTTAGGGGGTTGAGTTTTAGATTTTAACAACTCTCGATAACGATGATTAATGTATTTTTATTGCCTGTTTCTGCAATATTTGGGAATACGGGATAATTTTTATCTTTTAAATGGAATACAACGCAAGGCTGGACGCAGATGGCGACACCAGTACAAGTAGTAAATAAACCGCAGACTTAAATAAATTGAACTAATAAGACTGATCTAATCCTAATCCTAATAAGAGATCCTAGCAAGAGTGAGTTTGTTTGTTTATTTGTATGTTTATTTGTTTGTTTGTTTCTTACTTCTTCACGCTTTATCTACTGAACCAATTTACCTGAAATTTCGCATACACTTAGTTAGAAGTACGGAGAAAGGCATAGAGTGCATTTCATCCCGGGAAAAATCACTGTTCCCGTGGAAAATTCATGAGGGCGAAGCCGCGGGCAAATGCTAGTCTAATATAACCGTATAACGCCCTCCGTGGCCTAACGGTTATCACGCCAGACTGCCACACCGGAGGTCCCGGGTTCGATCCCCAGTCAGGTCAAGATGGAAAATGATCTTTTTCAGATTGGCCTGGGTCTTGGATGTTTATCTATATATGTATTTGTTACAAAATATAGTATTGTTGAGTTAATATCCCATAACACAAGGCTCGAACTTTTTTTGTGGCTAAATAAATCTGTGTGATTTGTCCGTATATATATACGTATATGTATAACATTTAATCAAACAAAATTTTTAAATGTTGCTTCTTAATATTATTTATGTATTTTTCTTAATATTATTATTTTATGTATTTGTCATAAAATATAGTATCGTTGAGTTAGTATCCCATAACACAAGTCTCGAACTTACTTTGGGGCTAGCTCAATCTGTGTGATTTGTCCGTATATATTTATTTATTTATTTAATATAAAAATGGTAATACCCAAACATGGATAACCCAATTTGATACACGGATAATATAAAATTGAGGAGAAGGTCTCCTCTATATATACTATCCGTGTATTAAATTTCTTCAAACAACGTTCAGTAAATTTTGCGTTATTGTGTAATATATATAATAAGCATTCAAAAGTTTGTAATTGTGTTAGGTACTAATCAATTTTTAATAGTTTGGATGTTATAAAGTGGGTTAGATACAAAATATTATGTTCAGAATTCATAATTTACATTTAGAAAGTTTTAATTTTACATAGTTTCCTAACAATTTTCAAAATTCTGTTGCTTCATATTAAATGAGTTAAATGCGGGATCGACTCTCAGTGGAGTTTATTCATACTAGATGGAAAAGTTGTTTTAGAGTTTGTAGACTAAACTAGAATCTAAGTACATTGTGTTAGTTTTTAGAAACATTATGAAGCACTAATTTAAAATAGTGGCAAGTGGAGATACCTATGTATATTTGCTTTACTTGCCACTATTTTAAATTAGTAAATATTTTGGTATTTTTTGTGTAATTTGTACTTATTTTATAAAAAGTTTGATAATTTGTTTGTTTGTTTGTTTGGAGACTGAAATAATATACTATGTGTTTTATAAATCACAAATAATATAGAATATTGGTAAGAAAACAATACGAGATTTAAAATTAAACAGAATTTTGAATTATTCTATGATTGTAAAATATTACGACTTATTTACGTCCTTTCAGCAGAAATACATGAAATAATGTTAATTTACTACAATACCTCAAACGTACAAGTAAGCCTTTGATGTAAGTAATGCAGATAAGCTTTAAATAAATTTAATACAGCAATTTTGAAATTATTTTTGATGGAAAAAAGTATTTCTTGTGTGTTTTTCATACAAACTTTCCCCTCCCTTTTACATTTTTACAGTTACATTTCTAAAAAGTTACCTATGTTTGACCTTGGGTCTTCAACTAAATCCATACCAAATTTCATCAAATTCGCAGCAGTTTAGCCGTAAATACGTAAAAGATAGACAAACAAATACACCGACAGGCAGACAGACTTTCACATGGTATGGAAGTATGGATTCATATAACCTTTGAAATGCAAACGTGAGTGTAACAGATTCACAACAACTTCCAATGTATGCAAAGGTTGCTTGAAATTCCCAACTTCGCGCGTGTACCATTGGAATCTCAAAATCTAGGAATAGCTTTGCACTGGAAACTTTGCTTGGATCAGGAAAACTTGATTAGTGTACTTTTAAAGTCATTTTCATGATTATGATGCTGGGATAGTCAGTATAAAAACTTTGTAGGTATTTATGAATATAAAACAAAGATGTCAAAGAGGGAGCACCAAACGAAAGTAAAGAGGTAATTAGGAGAGGAGGTAACTATGTCATATACCCACTTAGGTTGGTGAAGATATTTCACCCCATGTCGACTTCAATGACTTTATTTATTATCTATTTTCTTAAAAATTATTAATGAAGTTAGGGCCTACGTACAAAAAGATTAAAAGATAATAAACCATAGAGTTACGTTCAATAATAATAACATAATCCGTCTGTCTGTCCGAAGATTATTTGTAATATTGCTACTATCATATACCTCTAATAAAATCGTTTAATTTCTTGGTGAAAATCTGCAATTGGCATCGTTACTATACGTAAATAAATATGTTACACAAATTGAAAACCTTAATGGCATTCCATTATTGGGAAAACGAAGTGCGCCGGCAGGTTTACTGAAGGTATTACTGTGTATTTTTACAGTTGATTGAGAATTTATTCGAGTTCTTTTTCGTGACGATGCATACAGTACCTAGGTACCTACTAGCCCGTCAGAAATAGACAATAAATTCGCAAAGCGTGATGTAGTTTTGCATTTTTGGTATGTTGTATGGGTGTGTTAGGGTAGTTTAAATTAAAAAATGCAACTTCGAAAACCTTGTGGAAATTGAGAAAATAGAGAAAATTTTCGAAATTTTCGGTCTTTTTATAGTATTTGCCCTGCATGGCCAAAACTATACATTTTTTGCGAACGATGTTATCTACAAGTATAAACTGTATTCAATTACCTGCAATTTGGATCCTATTTTAGCTCTATTGACCTTATAAGAGCTGAGCTAGAGCATTTCAAAGATGACCAATTTTTCTCGAAAATAGCCTTTTTCGATTTTATTGTCATATATTTCGTAAAATATTCGCAAAACTGCTTGTTGTACAAAAAAACAATTACCAAAAATATTTTAAAGTACATATTTAGCTACCATTACTACCTAAAACGAGGTCTATGAGATCTCAATCTTAATAAAACGCGAGAAGCTAAATAATTTACAGAGTCAAAATAATCTAAGTATACAGGTTTATTGCAAATTAGACAGAAATTTTATGAATAGCTTGGAAGGTCTTTTACATTCATACCCAAAATTCGGTTACTGCTGACCAGCCAAGTAGGAGTCAGACTCACGCACGAAGGGTTCCATATCATTTTCTTAAAAAAATGGCAAAAAGATACGTTTGTTGAATGGAAGCGTTTAGTATTTTTTTATAGTGGTAACAGAAGTATATTATGATTGATGGTTTATGAAATACAGCCTGGTAACATACAGACAAACAGTGGAGCGTCCAGTTTTGGGTACGGAACCGTAAAAAAGGCCATTGACTATGTTGTTCATAGTCAATCTTCGTTTTTTCCGGGGTTGGGATTCCCGTTCCTCGTGATGATGGGGAAGATCAAAAAGAACGCGTTCATGGTCTTCCTCTTGTTCATGTTCCTCTTCATTATTCTGAGGAAGAAGTTCTTTTTCGTCTTCCTCTGAGTCATCCCCAATGGATGCTATGTTGTTGCACGACTTCCCTCCACAATTCAAACAAAGAACTGAGCATTTCAGCCCAGCTTTTAAGCAACTGCATGCCCCTCTACATCCCTTTTTGCATTTGCAGGCTATCATTTTTAGAAGCTGGGCTGGAGCTGGCTCTTTGTTTGTTGTGATCGGGATTAGGCCACGGGTGCTGATTTCCCAGCCCCACTCGGTGGGATCCTTTTCTACCCCCAGCCACTTTTGCACTTGGTGGTAGGTGCGAAAGGCATGAAAAGCGGAAGCTTCGGTAGTAGGTGGCAAACGTGCGAGATTCGTTTTTGCATTTGCCGCTGTTTTCACAAACAACGTGAATCTCAGGTCATGCAGTGTCTGAGTACTCGCAATGCCTCCGAATAGAGCTACCAGACACTTTTCACCAGCTCCCGCAATATTTTCCTGCGTTGCATCTGGCTGGAGGAAAATGGTAGCCAAGTCTACAAGGTCCTGCCTTTTCTGAAATTGACCCCACAATTTCTGTTTTCCTTGCCAGAAAAGAGCAGACGTGGTATCACATCCCGTAAAAGCGTGGATAAACAGTTCCATTTTATTGGGCATTTCAACTTCTCCTCGGTTGAACGCGTTAGTGGTATATTGAACGCACCCGGCCTCGTTTCTATTGCGCCCACGTTTCTGTAAGCGCAAGTTCTTGACATCAGTACCCAATCCACAGAAGAGAACAAGCAGGTCTACATCCTCTCCCACTACGATCACTTGGGCGTTGCTCTTGGTCTTTTCTAACGCCATTAAAATGATGTCACGGTCAGCGTCTTCCTTTGCTATTCTTGTTTCAATCCCTTTCTGAGATAATGCAGTGCAGATATATTGAATGAGACGTTCTTTGTTTCGATCATTCGACAACATTTTCTCCTGGGATACTTGTATTATAGTGAAGGAGTCAAAAATAATTTCACTTGAAGAAGCGAGATATCGTCTGAATCGCTCGGCAGATTTTGTGCTCTGATCGGCACTCTCTTGTTCAGGGTACCCATCAAACACCACTGATACGTTCTTTCCAAAGTGGTTCAACGTGTACGTGACGTAGGCATCTACAATTAATTGTACAGACGAGTTACGTTGCCAAATAACAGTATGCAAAAGGTGTCCCCCATCAACAACTACGTGAGTATTGTCATTTATAGACACGTTCTCGGGGGCTGGGGTAAACGCTCCGTAGAACTTTGATTTGGTGCTTTTTCGCATTCCCTCTTCGGTAAACAACGCCATCGGATATGGTGCCAACTCAAATTTGAAGTGCTCTTTTAACTCTTCATCCGATTGCTTCATTATACACATTCTCTGAAAGATCGTAAGGGGTTCGACATCAACTCGTTTGCTGTGAACTTTAACTGAGCTTGTGAGACTCGCCAGGGTTTGGACTTTTTCTTTTCTTTTGAACGTTACTTTTCCAAACGTATGCCCAGTAATTTGTGTCACTCCTATAAGACCTTTTTCTCGAGCTAAGTGGCAATTCACTTCAGGCCCAGCCACGACTCCACTGCTGATTGATAAAAGTTTTTCAGTTAGTTAGTTGAGTTGTTGCCTCTAAAACCCATTTTACCTATTTCATTGTTTTTGAGATTGTGAGTGACCTGTTAGTCTTACAGACTTCATTTTGGGCTCTTATAAATGCTTAATAAGTACTTAAAAATATTTTTGGTTATTGTTTTTTGTAAAACAAGCAGTTTTGCGAATATCTAACGAAATATGTCATAAAAATCGAGAAAAAGCTATTTTCGAGAAAAATTGGTCATCTTTCAAGTGCTCTAGCTCAGCTTCTATAGGGTCAATAGAGCCAAAATAGGATTCAAATTGTAGGTTATTGAATACCGTTTATACTTATAGACAACACCGTACGCAAAAAATGCATAGTTTTGGCCATGCAGGGCGAATACCATAAAAACACCGGAAATTTCGAAAATTTTCTCGATTTTCTCAATTTCCACAAGTTTTTCGAAGTTGCATTTTTTAATTTAAACTACCCTAACACACCCGTACAACATACCAAAAATGCAAAACTACATCACGCTTTGCGAATTTAGACTGATTTTCTGTCTATTTCCGACGGGCTATACCTACATTAATATTTTCTAAGCTGCACCCGCTTCACTTAGTACCTTATGTGCGTATCCCGGTATTTTTCTTACCGTGTACCAAATTTCATAAAAATCCGTCCAGTTGATTTAGCGTGATTGAATCACAAACACACATCGAACTTTTACTTTTTTAATATTAATTTATAGGAAGTATAGAGTCAATGGCCTCCCACTCGGTGGACCGACGACCTGGTGAAGGTCGCGGGTTGCGCATGGATGCGGGCAGCGCAGGACCGGTCGTTATGGAAATCCTTGGGGGAGGCCTTTGTCCAGCAGTGGACGTCTTTCGGCTGAGAGAGAGATAGATGTCAGGTGACAGGGCTATTAAAAATCAGAATATATACTACGTGAAACCCACAAAGTAAGTTATAGCGTATATCGTAAAATGTAGCTTTGATAAAAGCGAATTTTTTTTTGCTAAACCAAATAGTGCCTTATTTCTTGGAAAATATCAAAGAAAATGAATAACTAAAATCAAGTCTAGTCTAAGGAATTACGTTAAAATATTTTCTAGAAATTATTACATTTAAGTAATTTACATAAGCCGTATTCGTAAAAAATGTTCATTGTTAAAAAAAAAAGACACACACACATAGATCACATTGCTCTGCTCATTATGCTTATGATCAGAAATCCTATATTTTCTGGTAAAAAAAAATTTCCATAGTAAGTACACAAATAAAATTAAAATACCTACGCCAAATACAATCAAAATCCTTTTTGCATTCACACGTACTAACTGTGAGTTACGAGTGAAGTTGAAAGTTGGATTCCATGCATTTCCTCGTACTGAAATGGTCAAATTGAGATAATTTAATTCCAGTTTGCTACAGTAATTCAATATTCAGCTGAGGTCGGAGCAGTTAAGCTACTGTGAATGAAAATTTATAAGCAGAAGATAGTTTTGTCTGTGGCTATGCTATGCTTATATGAAAGGTGGGAAGATGGAAAAAATCTTGGTTGCGAAATATCCAAGAGTGGACCGGGATAGCGAATGCTGCTGAGCTGTTCCGCAGAGCTAAGGACAAGAAGGACTTAAGCATGCTATGAGATGTGGACTGTGACTTGAGATACTTTGCCGATCTGACTGAGCAGGCGCTGGTGGAATTGGAATAAAATACTTGATGAGCTTCAAAGACTAGCATCTGGCTGCGTGCTGGACCATAGTGGAGACTTCTTGGTAACTTGTAGGAGATAACTGACTGGGAACGCATAAACTTCCCGTTTTATATAATTTAATTGTATGTCTCACTACGTATAACTATGGTCGAGCAGAAGAGAAATGTAGTCATATAATTGGTTAATAATTTTCAACACATGCCTTCACTAGTTGGAGAGGCACCTTTAGAAGAAGAAGATGCTTATATGAAACTTACACACAAAGTATCAGGTTTATTGGTGAAAAATTGGGGAATTTTAAGTTCAGAACATTCAGACAGACACGGTGTGGGAAATGATTGATATTTAATTGAAAAATGGCCACAAAAAAGAGTAAACTGCGAAAATAAAAAGAGGTTGAGTATGGAATTTAAAAAATATCATTGATAAGTGTCTATATTCATACGAGGCGAATAAAAATTTGATAAATCAATTTCCGGGTGTAGCTTTTTGATGTTTACTTCTAGCGTGGGAGCAACCAATTTCGCGCATTCGTTATACGAGTAGGTTTCATCAGAAAAAAACATTTTATCGAGGGCAATTAGAATTAAAATATTCAGTTACTTAGGAAAAATTATAATTTCCTTTCTCATCTGAAAGATAAAATAACATGACTGACCCATCGTTACTGCACTACGCACTCAAGCTATACTATACATTGGTATTTAGTATTGCATAAAAGGCAGAAAAATAAGGAAAATAAGCGCTGGTCTGGGATGCCACTTGCGCAGATACCCTAGCTGCATCCTACCTCCCCGCCACAAACAGACAGGCCGGGGCGGCGGCAGATGCCCGGGAACGCTTAAAGACCATTTTATTGGTATTAAACGCAAAACCTTCCTAGGGGTGAAAGTACTCATAAATATGATCATCTTTTTTATGGGACCGACTCTGAAGTCTCAAAACAAAAATCAGCTGTTCCATACATTTTGGGCGAGTAGGTATTGCAAATTGTATGGAACAGCTGATTTTTTTTTTGAGATTTAAGAGTCGGTCCCATACAAAAAGATGTTCATATTTATGAGTACTTTCACTCCTAGGAAGGTTTTGCTTTTAATACCAATAACCCTGTATAGTTGTCTCGGCGCACAATACCAGTTTGTGGCTTTTGGCGTCGAGACTCTAGGCTCATGGGGCAGTGGCTAACGGGAACTCCACAGTGAGCTCATTAAACGCCTGAGGGTGGCAAAAGGTGACCCTCGTGCGGGCAGCTTTCTCGCCCAGCGATTAGCCATTGCTATTCAGCGCGGGAATGCTGCCTTAATTTATAATATTTATTTATAGGTTAGGTAGTAATACGTATTTAAGGTAGTTTTAGTTCTTTTTAATTTTAAAATAATTGTCCTTAGGTATATACATTTTTGTAAACATTTGATTAAATAAATATTATCCCAAAAGGAAAAACTAGATTAAATTGTCGATGGAAAAATTCCACCGACAAGAACAATGTTCATTTAAATGAATGAATGAATAGACAGACGTAAACCCATAGACATAGAAATAAAAATGTAAAATTTAAAAAAAAAATCTTACTCTATTGGTAATGATGCACGGCTACGTGCATCATTACAATAGGTATAAAATAAAGTCCCCCGCCTCATCTGTCTGTTTGTTAGCATTAATTTAAAAAACTACATGACTACACCAAATCTATTTGATTTAGTAGGTTCGAATCGCCACCTGGCAGTTCTCATACAAAATTTAGTCGGGTAAATAATAATATTTAAAATTTTATTGATTAAATAAATTAATTATTCACAGGGTAACTTTTCAAAATGGAATATTAATCTCAGAAAATAACGGTGTTATTTTTGTAAAAAAATTACTGATCTCAGAAAAACACGGTGTTATTCTTATTGAGAAATTACTGACGTTGTTTATCCCCAAGGAATTAAACTTCGTTTTCCATTAAAACCCGCTTACGATTCAAACTGCGCATCCATTTTCTTTAAAAGCCTTTTTCTTCAGATTTATAAATATATTGTATCGTGACTTATAGATGCAATTAGTATGCAGACCTCGTTCTATGTATAATTTGAGTATATTTTATGAGAAGCTATAGAGATAAATAAGTTCTTAGAATATATATAACAGATAGGTATTTTTAATTTATTTCATATTATTATTTCCCCTATTCCCCTATTATTTATACCTAGATGTATGGATTGGATAAGGTATATTCAATCATATTCATTCATTTGCCGATTTAAGTGTACATAAAAAAGGTTCGCAAACATTATTATACACTAGCTTTTGCCCGCGGCTTCGCCCGCGTGAATTTCCCACGGGAACAGTGCTTTTTCCCGGGACAAAAACATGAATGGTAGCCTATGTGCTATTCCAGGTCATTATCTACCTCTGTACCAAATTTCATCGAAATCCGTCCAGTAGATTTTGCGTGATTGAGTAACAAACATTGTTGAGGCCATCAGCCTCCAATTTTTTTTATACTTTCCTTTTTTTTCTCTCCAATTCGGTGACAAGGCAACTTGATATCGCTGTCCCTTTTAGCGGGCAAATGAGGGAGCGAGATGGAGTCTACTTGCCCTTCCCGGAAGCATCGCCGATTATCACAATTTAGTCTCGCTCCGTATATCATTGAGATAGTACGTGTCTCCGCGTCCAGTGCCGTGCGCGCGCGCCGTTCGAGATTCCCCGCAGAACCTTTCCAGGATATTCCGAAGGAACTACTTGTGTTCAGAAGAAATCTGGTGATCACCAGGAGAAGCCTTCAGCAAGCGAGCAAGGTAAGCGATTATCGAGCCCCCTGTCGAATTGCCGAATTGTTGAAACTTTTCCCTTTCATATATACACATATAGGCCGTTTAACCGAGGTCTCCTCCGAGCCTAGGTATATCTTCAGGTCCTACATCCCGCATAAAAAGGGAGTCAATCTATTTATACGATTGCCACTCCATAATTTGGTCCTTTACGAGCGGATTTGTCCAGCTTTTAATATTATGTACTTTCGCTTCGGCGCTAGTGCTACGAACCGCCATCTTGTTAATTGCATTTTTTGCTAATTCACCTTCCATATACTTTCTTTATAGTAATTTCCAATAATGGCTTCTAACAAACTCGAAGCCAAATTAAAACAACTCATTGCCAAAAAAGAAGCTATTTATGAACGAATTAATCGTTTATACGATATAAGCAAAGGCATTTCCAATTACGATTATCGTTCGAATGAGCCATTTCTAGCCCAATCTGAGACTATCAGCGAACTTTATGACAAATTTGAAGTAATCATAGAACATATTAATGAGTTGAACTTTGAACTGAAAGAAACCCCACCTGATTACGCGGCTTTAAACTCGTTCGAAGAATTATATTCAGCGATTAAATACAAACGTAATCTAATTTTAGCCAGAGATAAGACTAACGTTGGCGTGTCACTTAAGAAAGGCCCTATAAAATTACCACCTATCCAGATACCTTCCTTTGATGGTAAAATTGAAAATTGGCCGATATTTTACGAAATATTTCGTAGTAATATTCACGAAAACGCTGATCTGACTGACTCGCAGCGTGTCCAATATCTCATGGGCAAACTTACCCACAGTGCTTTAAAATTAACTGCAGGTATTGTTCCCACGGGAGAAACTTATAATACAATTTGGGATTCTCTCGTTAAGAAGTACCAAGATAATCGCACTTTAGGTATTCATTATTTAAACAACATTTTGGACATTAAAAATTGTGTCAATAATACCGCTAGCTTAAACACTTTTATTGAAAAATATTCGGCGTCTATTGCAGCGCTCAAGCAGCTAAAGATACCTAAATTATTGGATTTTATTTTATTACATTGTGGTTTACGAAAGGTTGACTCTCAAACAGCCCAGCTATTCGAAACGCATATTAGTGGAAAGGAATTGCCATCTTATACAGAATTTATATCTTTTATACAAGATCATATAAAGGCACGCGAAAGATCACATACTAATAATTGTTCGCGGTTTGAAACGCGAGTGACAAATTCCACTAATACTTCAAAAACTTTCATATCAAATAGCGCGCCACGGTGTGAAATAGAAACGCCCTGCCCAATATGCACAGGCGAAAAACATCCATTGTTTAGGTGTGAGCAATTTAAAAATATGAGTACACCGCAAATTCGTTTCGATTTTATTAAGTCAAAGCGTGCCTGTATTAACTGCTTAAGCCTAACCCACACATTGAATAAATGTAAGTCGCGTTCGACATGCAAGTTTTGTAAAAAACAGCACCATTCATTGTTGCATTTCTCTGAGAACAATAAGCCGGACTCAGCTCCAGGCGACAGCAAACCGGTTTGTTATCTAGCAGACGCCACGCAGTCTGCGCGCACCCAGCCCTCGCCGCCAGTAGAAAATACAACTTCTGTGACGTTAAACACAGGAATGCGAAATTCAAATTATGTTTTATTGTCTACGGCTCAAGTGTATGCGACTCACAACAATGGTCATGACAAAATTGTGGTCAGGTGTTTGATAGATAGTGCGTCTCAGAATAATTTAATAACTTTGAATTGTTGTAAGCGTTTGAACTTACCTATAGTTAAGCTACATAACTCCTCGTTACAGGGTGTTGGAATGTCCACGCAGTCAGTGCATGGCTATATACATATAAAAATAGAATCGCGCGTTAATCCCGAAGATAAATATTATATTCATGCGTTAGTGGTAGATTGCATCACAGGTAAGCTACCCGCGAATTATATTGAATTAAATGACGACATGTCATATATAAATAAATTACCACTAGCCGATTTAACTTGGAATGTGCCGGGAAATATTGACATTATTCTCGGCGCGCAACTTTTTCCATATATTTATTTAGGTAATATGATTGAGTCGGGCGGTCGCGCCCCCCCAGCTGTCTTGACTAGCTTCGGGTACGTACTGATGGGAGGTGCGGCAGGTCATTGTGACTCGTTTTCTCAATCTTCCTCGTTTACCGCGCTGACTAATACTGACATTGAGTCGGGTTTACAGAAGTTCTTTGAATTGGAGGAAGTACCATTTTCACAGCTTATTAGTCCATCCGAAAAAGAGTGCGAAGACATTTTTTGTTCTTCCGTCACGTTTAAGGACAGTAGGTATTTTGTTGACCTACCTTTTTCGCGGAACCCCTCTGAGTTGGGCAATTCTCGTGCAGTCGCCCACCGCCGCCTGTTGGCCCTCGAGCGTAAATTTGCGCACGTACCAACCCTATGCGAAAATTATAATAAAACCATCACCGACTATATATCTCAGGGTTATTTATCGGAAGTACCTGATTCTGAATTAACAGAACAGGGCTATTACATACCGCACCACGCGGTCATTAGGCCAGACAAAGATAGTATTCGTGTGGTTTTGGACGCCAGCGCTAAGACGCACTCAGGGTTGTCACTCAATGACATTTTACATGTCGGGCCGAATTTACAGGCCGACTTATTTTTGTTATTACTTGATTTTCGTACGTTTCCCATAGCAATGACCGCAGATATTAAACAGATGTTTTTAAGAATCGGTGTTAATCCGCATCACCGCGAATACTTGCGAATTTTATTCCGCTTCAATAAGAATGAGCCTATTCGCACCTTTAATTTCAACCGCGTGCCTTTTGGGTTGGCGTCTAGCCCTTACTTAGCCATGCGCACACTACGCCATCTGGCGTGTGAGCATAGCGACCGCTTTCCGGACGCATCCAAATTGGTAGAAACCCAGTTTTATATGGATGATTATGTTTATTCTGTTCCTGATGAACAAACCGCTATAAAGTTGTCACACAACTTAATTGATTTATTTAAATTAGGTTCCTTCGACCTTGTCAAATGGGCCAGCAATTCACCCGCTTTGTTAGAGACCCTCCCTGCGTCTCACCGCTTATCAGTTAATTTTTCTAGTATGGATAACAATATTAACAATTTTAAAATCCTTGGTTTAACCTGGGAGCCCGCTGAAGATACTTTTTCTTTGACAACTAGCCCAGTGGACAGTAAATGTACAAAACGCACCATTTTATCATTAATTGCTCGCTTATTCGACGTACTTGGCCTTGTAGCGCCGGTCGTTTTGTACGCTAAAATACTTATTAAAGAACTTTGGTTAGCCAAGATAGATTGGGATGATGTACCTCCGCAGCCAATCATAGACCGCTTCACTGCTTTAGCACGGGATTTTCCCGCACTATCTGCTCTTAAAATTCCACGTCATGTTGGAGTTTTTGCAGAATCTGTCGTAAACATTGTAGCCTTTTGTGATGCTAGCTTTAGTGGTTATGGTTGCTGTGTATATTTACACATTTCTGATACTCAAGGTAATATAACGGTCCGCCTTCTTTGTGCGAAATCCAAGGTTTCCCCCGCTAAAGTAACAACACTAGCTCGATTAGAACTCGTTGTTGCTTTGTTGCTGTCTAAGCTTGTTAAGGTTGTCAGAGAGAAGCTTTCTGCCCGCATTCCGATTGCCGGTACTTATGCGTTTTCGGATTCCACTATTGCGCTCTCGTGGATCCATTCTGCCCCTCATAGGTGGTCTATATTTGTTAGCAACCGTATTGCAAAAATTCAGGAAAATTTACCTGCCGCTTGTTTTAATCACGTATCAGGGAAAGAGAATCCTAGCGATTGTCTTTCACGTGGCATGCTGCCTTCAGAGTTAATTGTACATTCCTTATATTATAACGGCCCGTCCTGGCTTCGTCAGCCTATAAATGAATGGCCATTGAAATTTGTTCCGACGGAATGTGAGACATTACCGGAACTGAAATCTAAAACCTTTGTTGTTGAGTCTTCCCGTGCGGAACCACATATTATGGACACCTTAGTCAGCCGCGTGTGTTCATGGAACAAATTATTACACGTATTTCTATATATTCTCAAATTCACAAAAAGATTGAGTGGTCGTAACGCTGTTGAAAATATTCAAACCGCTGAAAATTTCATTATCAGAATCGTTCAAAACATTCATTTTTCTACGGAATTAGATTTAATTAAATCTGGCAAACTTCCATCTAAAAGGTTGCGCAGTTTGTCCATATTTGTTGACGATCACGGAATCTTGCGCATCGGAGGCCGACTTTCCAAATCGGACCTACCCTACGAAGCGAAGCATCCTGCTTTGTTACCTAAACGCGCCCGCATAGTTGATTTAATTATCGATCATTACCATAACACTTATTGCCATACCGGTCCTGGGCTATTAATGTCCATCATAAGGCAGCGATTTTGGATATTGGATGGTAGGACAGTCATTCGCTCGCGTTGTCGCAAATGTAATACTTGCTTTCGTATTAAGCCTACTCACCCGACACCCAGAATGGCTGATCTGCCTGAGTATCGCGTGCGTGACGCTAAAGCCTTTGTACACACTGGGGTTGATTTAGCGGGTCCTATTGCATACATACCTATGCGTCGCCGAGGCCAACGCTCGCTGAAGGTCTACATTTGCTTGTTCATATGTCTAGTCACTAAGGCTATTCATATAGAATTAGTTTCGGATCTCACATCCGAAGCTTTTCTTGCAGCTTTAAAGAGATTTATGTCCCGCCGTGGTCCAGTGTCTGTCATGTACTCGGACAACGGGACCAATTTCGTTGGTGCTAAGGCCCGGCTGAACGAAATCTACTCTTTTTATTAAACTCGCGCATTCAGACCGACATTAAAGAAGAACTTCTGAAATGTCGAATTGAGTGGAAGACGTTACCGCCCCGAGCTCCGCACTTCGGAGGAATTTGGGAGTCCAACATCAAAGGTATCAAAGCGCACTTGTACCGAGTGATAGGAAAGCAGCTTCTCACTTATGAGGAGCTCTTAACTGTCCTCGTACAGATAGAATGTCTTTTGAACTCACGGCCTCTTAGTGTTTTATCATCTGATCCGCATCCTGACGTTCTCACACCGGCTCATTTTTTAATGTCCAGTCCCATTACTTATTTACCTTCTTCTGAATTGACAGAGGAAAGTATGAATTTGACAAAGCGTAAAAAACTTTTGGATCAACTCGTGTTATCATATTGGAAAAAATGGCGTATTGAATACCTGCATACGCTGCAAGTCCGTCAGAAATGGTGCACTCACGATCGTCCCATAGAGATAGGCACTGTCGTTCTCTTGGGTCAAGATAACGTACCGCCCTTGACTTGGCCATTAGGTGTCATAAAGGAGGTGTTTCCTGGATCGGATGGTATAATTCGCGTGGCTTTAGTCAGGACTGTGTCAGGCACATATAAGCGTCCTGTCACAAAGCTGTATCCTTTGCCTACCCAATAATCAAACCGCAACTTAATCAAACCGCAATTTAATCAAACCGCAATTTAATCAAACCGCAATTTAATTAAACCGCTTATTTAATCATAATTTCTACCGTAGATATCGATTCGCTGATATTCTCAGACCGCTATTACCTCCAATCTATCCTCCTAGCTTAATCTATCTTATCTTATCTAATCTATCCACCTAGCTTCTTGTCTATATTTTAATTTGAAAGCTCTGGACCTTTCAAGGCGGGGAGCTATGTTGAGGCCATCAGCCTCCAATTTTTTTATACTTTCCTTTTTTTTCTCTCCAATTCGGTGACAAGGCAACTTGATATCGCTGTCCCTTTTAGCGGGCAAATGAGGGAGCGAGATGGAGTCTACTTGCCCTTCCCGGAAGCATCGCCGATTATCACAATTTAGTCTCGCTCCGTATATCATTGAGATAGTGCGTGTCTCCGCGTCCAGTGCCGTGCGCGCGCGCCGTTCGAGATTCCCCGCAGAACCTTTCCAGGATATTCCGAAGGAACTACTTGTGTTCAGAAGAAATCTGGTGATCACCAGGAGAAGCCTTCAGCAAGCGAGCAAGGTAAGCGATTATCGAGCCCCCTGTCGAATTGCCGAATTGTTGAAACTTTTCCCTTTCATATATACACATATAGGCCGTTTAACCGAGGTCTCCTCCGAGCCTAGGTATATCTTCAGGTCCTACATCCCGCATAAAAAGGGAGTCAATCTATTTATACGATTGCCACTCCAAACATCCTCACAAACTCACAAACTCACATCCAAACATTCGCATTTATAATATTAGTATGGATTATTATTTTATAGGTACAATCAAAATAAAAATGGAAAAATGTCAAATCTAATTCTATTGAATTCCCAACGGGGTTAACAGAGTCAAAATTTGGTAAACTTGCAAATTGTGAGTTCTATGAGCAAGATTTAATACATTAAGTACTTGGGTTTGTATTATAGATACCTATAATTGCCTATAATACCTGAAAAAATTTCTAACTGACATTGAAAACAGCGTTAAAATATCTAAGCTAATATGAACAGAAAGACGAAAAGTGAACTTACACTGTATTTAATACTAAATACCTATGTATCCATATCATATATATATGTATGTATAATAAAAGTTGAAGCTCAAAGTTTTGAGGTTCAACTTTTATTGGTTATTTTTGCTTTGTATAATACGCAAAGCTCAAATTAAATAAATGTACAGTCAAGCGTCATAAGTGCAGTCATACCTCGAAGACCTTATCGCCTAGCCTTAATGATCATAATGCCTTGTAGATTCTGACCCCCCTGAGATAGGATTCGATGAGGCAGGAGGTTCAGTTTTATCTGCTCCCGACTGTACATAAATTAGCCCCAACGTTGGGACCGCGTGTACATGCGAGTTTAAGTACTCGTAGTTAGTTGGCATAATCCTACTATGGTCCATTTATTCATAGTAGTCCTATTATGTAAACAATCTTCACAGTACTTTTTAATGAATTTTCTTTTATTTATTTATTTATTTATTTATTTACATGAATGTTTCATAGTCAGATTTATTACCATACACCTTGAACTTGCTGTGATAGGAGTGCTTCTCTTTTAAAACTTTAATTAGAGCACGACTGTACCAAGGCGAGTAATGATTAGACCGACAAGTTGTAACAGGTATGTGCATGTCCCTGGCTTCATAGGACATTATAGAAAGTCGAAACGGCGTGGTCAATATCTCCCTCACCGAGCAGCCGAGGCCAGTCTGACTCATCTAATTTCGCACGAATGGCTTCGTAGTCGCCGCGATTATACATATACCTGCGCACCGAGTTATATTCGAGCTCATGGATACTTACAAAGTCAGCTTGAATACATAAAGCCTTATGATTCGCGTCCTCCGGAACCAGCGGCCGGACGCATGACCTTACCGTCACCGGTGAGTTAGACAGTACTAGATCGAGCAATCTTCCCCTAAAATTAATCTCTGAATTATACTGACTAAGACTACAAATATTGAGAACATCAATAAAATCTGTTAAATGGCTACCTTGAATATTTGTTGGGGTCAATTCTAAACTGTCACCGGTAGAGGACCAAGTTACGTTGTCAGCAAAGTTAAAGTCACCCACAACTAAAATTTTATCTAGTGGATTGGCAAGTGCAATCTCGCTTAATTTGTTCTGAAAATTCAACAGCTGTTGTTTATAGGAGTTGCCATTATTCTCCCGTAATAGGTACAGAGCGCAAATATGTAACTTATATGTAACAGTGGGTTGTGTGTAACTAAATAAAATAGTTACCCACAGATCTTCCGCAGAACTACGCCAGTCGCTCATTTCCGTTACCGCCAAATCCCTACGGACAGCAATCAATATACCACCTCCTCTTGTTTGGCCAGTACGGGAATAATCACGGTCTCGTCTCCACACTAGATAGCGGCTGTCAAATAACTCGGCATCACATATACCGTCCAGCAGCCAAGTCTCAGTGATGATAATAATGGGGTAAGAGTTAAGATACACGTTTCTTAAGAAAGTATGGGTCTTTGTGCGCAGTCCCCGGGCATTTTGATAGTAGACTTCAATAGAAGAAGACACTGTTAAGGTTATTAACTATAAAAATAATAAATAAATTCTCTAAATGCAATAAATGCCTATAGTATAAATTAGCAGTTCGCAACTGCACTATTAAAATAAATGTAATCATAGCATGCCTATACAGAATACCCGACTGCTTATCGCTAAGTAATCCCTCGAACAAAAGAACGCCGAGACTGTGATTAAAAATAACACGTTTGAAAGAATTAAAGGCAACCTATTAGCTTGAAATGTAAAGGCTAAAATTGCGTGCAGACGGTCGTAAACAAGTTTTTTACCTGCCTCGGCGGCCCAGCAACACATTCCATTATGCAACGGAGATATGCAGACGCTTCTCAAATCCGCAACCACTTACATAAACAAAACTTACAACGACACAACGTAAATATGTTATAGCGCAATAATATGAAATTAGGATGTAACACATAACACTATGAACCGTGTTTTTTATTATAAATAAGAGTTTCAAAGAATAGTAGATAAAGTATATATAGGATAGTTTTAGATTAGTGTTATTGACCGAAAAATAAACACTGGGATTCTCAACAACTAAGTGATTTATGTTGAAGGTGTCTTGTGCAACTTGGCAAGGTCCTTTTCTGACTTTATAGTGACAATGGGAGATGTGTCGTCCCTCCGTAGGAATATTTTGCAATGCTTCACCCACAGGTAGGCAAAACCCAACTCATTTTTAATTTTCTTGGCTTTCGCTAATAGGGCCTTATTGTGCGCCGTCAGATGGTCGTTGACGTAGACCTGGCCGCTAGTGCCCAGTCCCAACGAGGTGGCTGTCAACGGGGATTCCTTGGCCTTGGCCCTGGCCGCTGCAATAAAATCTTCTTTGATGTAACGGCTATTAAAGCAAATAATAATGGGTTTATCGGGTCCTCGGGATGGAACTCGTGTGGCAAAGCTTATCGATTCCTTCTTAACAGGACAATTTACTTTAGTTCCGATAGCATAGACGATGTCAAGTAGATTTTCATTTTTCGTCTGCTTAACACCCTTAATCTCCACGTTGCTGAGACGAGCCCACTGCTCTTTATCTCTTATATCCTCCTCTATTCTGTCCAGCTTACCGTGGACGTGAACAAGTTGTTCCTTATTGTCATTTTCTAAATGTGATAGTCGTTCCTCAACATTAGTAACCCTTTTGGTGAATTCCTCGCGCAGTGCCTTCACATCTATGGTTAGCGGCTCAATCTTCGCAGATAACGATCTTATCTCTGCGAGGATGACCGACGACGAAATGGCTCTACCGTCAGCAGGTGAAGCTGGCCGAGATGGAGGGGCAGACTCTGCCTGCAGCGTACGCTGCCCTCCTGATTGCTTGCACTTATGGCACCGCCACGTGTTCTTACGCTCTCCCAGCTTTCTGTACCCCACCTCAGTAATACCAGCACAATGATAGTGCAGGTTGCAGCCACAGGCAATGCAATAAGCACCCTCAGTGCGGATATCCGAGCATAGGGGACAATCCTTCCCGTCCATCGTAGTTTAGTCCAGGTTAAGATCACTGGCACCTTACAAAAACTAAAACAAGTTGTGACGTACGACGACGACGAATAAAAGCGAGTTGCGTACGAGTGCGAGCGTGTATGCGCTGCCGATGCGTTGCGCTGACAATAAATCAAATATTAAATCAAATATTAAGTCTTGAAAATAAATCAAATATTAGTTCAAACCTTAACATTCTAAAGTAAAACATTTATTAACCACGAAAGTAATTTCCAAAATTTATATTGTTGTAAAATCATAAAAAGACATGGTTGTTTACATGATAGGACTATTATGAATAAATGGACTTTAGTGACAATGCGGCTTGTAATGCGTTGGGTTTCTGTTTGTAACACATCGTCCTACGCTAGCAGCCAATGCGACAAATATGCTATGCATAAATATTAAATGTATGCGCTTACGTACTTGGCCTATGTTGGCGGCGTTGTCGCATGTAATATTCCCTTATATATAGCACAGCACATCATCGCGCCGCGCGCCGTTCTTTCACCAACGCGGGACAGTAAGGCTTAGTATGTGGGTTGGAGACTATTGCGAAATAAATCAAAATAATCTACCCGCATTTTCACATATGTTACTATAAGAACAGCTGTAAAAGATTTGGTTGGAGCATTGTTTCTTATCGTGATTGTTATAACTAAGGGCTGGTAGCAAATGTTTTTTATGTCGCTGATTGGCATCTGACATGTCGACTGCCGTCATTCAGGTAGTCATATAAGTAATAGTTGTATAATAAACATAAACAAACCGATAGCATAATCAAAAGCTATAAATTTCACAGTTCATTAGTCTGGCCCAATTTTCATCAATGAGCCGAATAATGAAAAGGCTCTATAATTTATTAGTGGTGCGTCATAAATATTGGGCAATATTATTTAAAAACATGATATATTTGTGTATCAAATTTCCGAAAATTGCGTACTTTGAAATTCCGTTGCTACATGCAGGCATCAGTCATATCAACTTACCCAAAATTGCAAATTCGCTGTTATTACCGCCGCCTAATAGGTCGATGCAAGGTACCTTGACATGCAATTTGGTATGACATGAATGGTAGATGCATGAATAGGTAACAGTACTTTGACATAAATGGTAGTTAACTGAGCTGTTAACTGATCGTTCACATTGCAACCTATGATTAAGATTGAAATTAAATTACACTTCGGTAACAGGAGTTGCAAGTCGAAGACGCTGCGAAGTGTCAAAGTCAAAGTCAATTGTTTTTATTTAAATAGGCTTAAAAATAGCACTTATAAATCGCCATATTCTTGTTTTATAGTTAGTTGACGTCATAAAATTACTTAAAGCTAAGGTTACCACCGCCTCCAAAGCGCAAGTGGATCGAGAAGAGGCGGCGAAAAGTGTTTAAGGCATCCTCCTTTGGACTTGATTACTTTGGTTAAATGGTCCCGGATTCGAATGCGACAAGTTCGTAATAAGTACGACCCATTTTTTTTTTTACAGAATAAGGCAAACAAGCATGCGGTTTGCCTGATGGTAACCAATCACCGCAGTTCATAGACACATGTGACTCATACCGGACCTACTTCCATCCGGTGAACAAAAACATCGTGAGGAAACCTGTGCTCTAGTTAATAACATATTTATTAGCTAAATGCACATTGCCTAGAAAGTCATTGCGTGTTTTTTTTTATTATTAAATATAAAAAAAAAAAAAAAAAAAATTCTTTATTTGCTCCAAAAAACGTGAATTGTTATTTAGTTATAGGAGGCCGGGGAACTCTTTTAAGCAAAAAGCCTGTGCCAGAGCTCCCCGCTCTTTCCTGATGACTGCTAGAAACAGAATTTATTTAACTAAAGTTTAATTCTAGTTACATACCATAACCAGAAATGCCATCGACATCATCATATCTTTATAAAAAAAAAAGGTTTTAAAGAAATTAATTAAAAGAAGAAAAAAAAATTACATAATATTTTACCCACAGAACAATTTGGGTGAATAGATGAGAAAAGGAAGTTTGTGCCGCATTCACTATCACAGACGTGTCCTCTGCATCAAATAAGATTTATGCTTTATTTTAGTTACATACCATAACCAGAAATGCCATCGACATCATCATATCTTTATGAAAAAGGTTTTAAGGAAAATAATTTTAAAAAATTACATAATATTTTACAAACAACAATTTGGGTGAATAGATGAGAAAAGGAAGTTTGTGCTACATTCACTATCACAGACATGTCATCTGCATCAAATAAGATTTATGCTTTATTTCAGTTACATACCATAACCAGATCTGCCTTCGACATCATCATATCTTTATAAAAAAAGTTTTAAAGAAAATAGTTTTAAATTACATAATATTTTGCCCACAGAACGATTTGGGTGAATAGATGAGAAAAGGAAGTTTGTGGTAGATTCACTATCACAGACATGAAATCTGCATCAAACAAGATATGCTTTATTATCATCACAACAGGACTTACATCACTATATGCTTAATTGTCATACACAAATTTAGTTTATGAATTAAATGAGGATGACAATTTTTCATCAAGTCTGCTCCAGATGACCAAAACCTAGCCCTACGACAAAGTAGTCTTGGGATCGGATAAATCTAGCCACTAGGTTGGGTTAACAAATACCAATAGATGCCAAGATAGTATAATGTAAACAATATAGTAATTTATTACAGACGTATATAAAATATAAATATGGGTTTGCTCTTGACCACAATCTTGCCCGAGGACATAGATGAGATCTACGGTGTAGCGAGCTTACCCAGAAGCAGCCTATTCACTCTGGTTTTGAAGAGAGTCAGGTTTTACGTGCTCGGGAACACAGACGCAGCGCAGGCAGGGAGTTCCAATGCTTCCAATGCGTGTGTTTTATTCCATGCATACAAGAGTTACAAATTACTTTAACCCTTTCACCGACTTGCTTTATTTAACTTGTCGTGTCAGCCCCAGCACCACAACCGATTTCTTTTACATTATTATTCTTTACTGTTGTTTCTATAACCATTATTTTACCTAAATACACGTCCCGCTAAAAAAACATACGATGATTTTGTCGGAAATATCCGACATTGGCGGTTAAAGGGTTAAAAACAAAATGACTGTATGTCTGTATTATGCTAGGTAGAAACCCGTCAATGGCCTGAAGAGATTGTTATGACAAATAGCAGACGAAAGCGGAGAGCTATGAAAATATGTGGCGCAGTTTTCAGAGATATATGAGAGGTTTTGTTGGGCAATTAAGGTGAAAATTGAATCGATTGATGCATGGAAATAATAATGTATTACCATTTCATTTATTTGTTAGTCGTAAATGCGAATTTTAAAGTTTCCAGTCCCTATTATTAGTAGGTACCTAACTTTAAAAAAAAATCGTACCTCATTGAGCGCACAGAATAATAGTTACCTAGTAACAGATATTGCACTCCCACAAAAGTTGCCTAATCTATACATATAATAAAACAGTAAAAATATTTTGTCTGTACATTTAGTATTTTTGACTAAAATGGATAGAGGGACACTTAAAAAGAACAATGGAAGGCAAAAAATTTTTTTGGAATTTCTTGTCTGTCTGTCTGTCTGTATGTATGTACGCGTTTCACGCAAAAACTACTGGACGGATTTGAATGAAACTTTTTTTGTTGTATAGCTATTAAGCCTGGGCAACATATAGGCTATAATTGATTTTGAAAACTGGAACACCAGTTGAAGGACCATAGCAGAACAGCTAAACTATAAGAAACATGGATATGGTGCAGTAACAAAAGTCGTTCAACCTGATGAGCATTTTTTGCTGACGTATAAAAATTGAAGATCTGGAACATCTAATGAAGAACTGCAAGAGACCAGCTACACTATAACATATCTGGAAATGGCGCCTTAGCAAAAACCGTTTAACCTGATGAGCATTTTCTGCTGACGTATAAAAATTGAAGATCAGGAACATCTGATGAATAACTCCAAGAGACCAGCTACACTATAACATATATGGAATGGCGCCTTAGCAAAACTTGATTAATCTGATGAGCATTTTCTGTAGACGCATAAAAATCGAAGATCCGAAATATCTGAAACAGTTTGGAACACAAAAAGACTTTTCGTCTAAGCGAAACTCACGCGGGCGAAGCCGCGGGCAACAGCTAGTTCTATCTATATAAATTACGCTGGTACCTTTTAAATTTTACCAAATAAATAACTGCAATCATTCGTGACATATAACAAAAATCATGTATCATTGATGTAGGTTTAGTTATGATAGATTCGACGTTACTATACGTATACAAGGAAGTCTAGAAACCCGTTTAAAAATAAAAATTATGTATATCTATTTATGGCAAACTTCATCCCATCTGAAATAAGAATAATTTCGGATCTTTTTACACGACTGACCAAAAAGAAGTGTATGCATGTAAGCATATGTAGTTATGTATAGCGCCCCTCATGTAGACATAACAACTGTAAACATTTAGCATGCATTCCTCTTATTGCGCCCACGCATTATCGGACCACCGCATGATGCTGACGCGGCAACGGCCGAACATTGTTCTTAGCTTTAAGTTAGTCTTTAAGACAGAATGTAATTTGCTCTCTACGAATAAACATCTCTACTTTATTAAAGCTTGTTTTTAAAAAGCTCCCGCTCACGCTCCGTAACTTAACTGGCGCAGCCTGTGTAGGATTCCGAGATCCTGCCGCCGGTTTTAGTGAGTGACTTTCGCCCCAAAATTGGTGAAGTACTTCTACTACAGTCGGTTTATTGCAGTTTTCGGACTCGAACCACAAAACAAATAAATAACTTAAGTGCGGTGTGTGGCAAGTGGCAAGTGACAAGTGACAACGAGAGCAGTTGCAGACTCAAGGAAGACATGGCATTGAGCAGTGCGTGAGTAAACCTCTTCACTCCTGTTTTTCATATATGTCCGTGTTATTTCCAATTTTCCCTACCCAAAATAGACAAATTTATCTGATTTTGTAGGGTATAATTAATCATAAATCGATTAATTATTATATTTAAGTATAAATTGATCAGAAAATCGATTAATTTTAGTTATTAAGTGTTAATTAATCCCAAAATTGATTAATTAAATACATATTTAGTTATTATATAGATTTTTGTGTTGAATAAAATGGAACAAATTAAATTAATTCCTAAAGAAATATTGTGCATAATCCCTAAATATGACGGGGATGAAAAATTATTAAATTTATTTTTAAATAAATGTGATTATGTTATAAGAGCATATAGAATAGCGGGCAATACTACCCAAGATTTATACATATACCATTCTGTAACTAGTAGACTTATAGGTAGAGCAGCGACTCTACTCAGTGAACATCAAAATGTGACGTCATGGGACCAACTTAAGGCTATTCTTTTCCAACATTTTGGAGATCCAAGTGCCACATGGCAAATCTATCCCCTTATGGGAGTTGCCCGCGACTTGCCATGGGCAAAAAAAATAATAATAGTATTACTATGAAATGGTGTGAAAACAATAACTTTACCTTGAGCTGCTGATGTGGGGTGATAAAGGTTGTAGGTAAATAATATCCTGGTTGAGACACAATAAAAATAAGGTTTATTTTATAACTTACAACACACTAGTACACACATATGCCCTCTTGTTAAAACTAGCCACAGTAGACCAAGCTGGGTCGCTATAGGTTCTATGTACTATACTAGATAAACCATAGGATACTGTTACCAAATTACATCAAATAAGGTTAATTTTTGTGTCACCATGGAAATGCTAGACTTAAATTTACATAAGAATTATCTTCGCTGAGACGATGCTAAGTTAAATATTTCTAATAAGATAAAGGCTACCTGGAGGTCTCTTATGCAGGATACCTGGGTGTTCCTTCTATATGAAATCCAATTCTTCGACTCGACGGCTTCGGGGAAGATCAATAAAAATTTGGTTCCATCACAAAAGGATGAAAACCTATCCTGTACAAATTAAATGTACAGATCCAAAATAATATACTAATAATGACGAAGTAAGGTTATCAAAATTAAAACAACAAATTCAAAAAAATAATCCCGTCCGCGGCTCTGACCAGGACTTCGTCAGAAACTCGCAGTACATCCCTCCACCCATTTAGAATATATATAAAAAAATTAGGAACTGCCGACACGCGGTCCTTCTGAAGATCATCAGTTTCTCATCAGAGCCCGCCAGTCATGTGCTCCCAACCAGGGAATTTTCCCAGAGCTTCCAAAATCCCATCGTACCGGACTATGACATTCAAGCTAATGATGATTGACAGATGACAGAACACAACCTCGATTTGACGTTGACGTTTGGAAACGTTTTGTTACAACAAACATCGATGTCTTGCGTTCAGAAAAAATAAAATTAATAAGGAAAATTTTTACAACGTGACAATACCTCCCTCCTAAGTAAAAAGGCTTTGCTAAGCAACAGCTAAGTAAAGCCGTAGCTGCCCTCAGCGTTCTACAAACAACTACTTAATTCTACTGTGTCTCACAAAAAACAAAACCACCAGTCCAAAAAAAAAATGAACCAACACCAAAAAAAAATAACACTCATGCATGTGTTAAAACTAACCTCACTTCGTCAAAAGCTCTGCTAACGAACAGAGAGAAAAAATCCAATCTAATCCCCTTGAAATAATAAAACAAACAATAATGGAACTATGGTAATTACCATAAACCAATAAAAAAATCCTCTGCATATTTTGGCGACCAAAACAAAATCGAAATAAAAAAAAACCAAAGATTCTACTGTCAGCAGTGAACCAAAAAAATATATTACCAAATATGGAACAAAACGAGCCAACTACTTGCTCAAAAAAAACACCGTCAATCGTACAGATATAACAGGTAAAATTGGATCAATGCTCAAAAATAATGCCACTGAAAAATGCAGCGATCCAAAATTCAGACCGAAGTCTTGCAAAACACCGGACCGAAATCCTAAAAAGTTGTTCCTACATGTAAAACAAAACAATGACTAGCGCTAGTACAAGATAATTACAGTAGGCAGCAACAACAGTTCCATATTCGTCGTAATTGGGTAAATAAAATAATATCACTAACAGCCTGCGCTCCTCTTACCACTCCACTTTCACACATCACTTACATTTCTCGCATAAACAAAACCATGGCCTCATCTTCCATACCTTCTTTTATTCGTTTTCACTCCCTCCTTTCATTCTTAGTAGTAAAACGGCCACTTCCGTTTACCACGTTCCTATCACTTGTGGGCGATAGTCGAGCTACAGAGACTCACTGGTAGTCGCAACTGTGGCGGCACGACGAGCACGCGAAATACGGCGACGATACAGGTCGTGCGTCCACGGAACAAGGACACATACAGATGTGCCGCTGCAACTGACAACATCGGCTGCTGTGTTTTCAGTGGCGGTGCGGTGAGCACGGAATTTTCCGAACGGACCGCACGTCCACCGTTCACCCGAATTCCAAAAAAAAAATTGTCCACACAAAATAGCAGGTAATAATAAAAAAAATAAGGTAAAACCCTATTAAAAAAACTACAGACCTTTGAGGTCTTTAATATGCCAGGAACCAATAGGATGACCATCCAACCTTTCCAGTTCATAAACCAAATTGGACAAAACAGCTTTAACCCTGCACTTTTCGTACTTGGGAGCTAATTTTGCCATCTTAAATTTTGCAGCATCGCTCTGCGTATAACAACGTTTCCACACAATATCCCCTACAGAAAACTTTGCTGGCCTTCGCCTTAAATTGTAATATCTAGAATTTACTTCATGTGCTCCCAATAAGTGTAGCCTAACCTTGCCAAAAATATCCTTTAAACGACCTAACTCTCCAGCATATTCGTCGCGGGGCATAGCTACGTCATACTCCGCATCTGTGTCTTTGTAGAATGACCCATTTATAACTGGTTCCCTACCGTGGACTAAAAAGAAAGGAGTTTCAGATCGAATAGAAACTTCATAAGATAGTTCATCCTTTTTCAGGGAATGAAACTGTATTGACCGCTCCATATTAGTTACCAAAAAAACTTAATTTTCAATTTAAAACAGTTTAAAATTCAAAATAATTTAGAAATGTTAATAAGGAAGCATAATACACTTATTTCCATTGGTGACTCACAATGATTACCTTAGAAAAATTTAAAGTTTACAATTTTTTTTTTTTCCGCTAGGTATAAGTTAATTCTTAGCATAAAAACACAATAATTTCACAAAATATGCTAAATAATATGTAGTGCAGCATAAACAAACCAAATTCCCATAGGGAAACAGTCACAATTATGTAAAATATCAATTCTTCAAAAGCACATGTTTATAACCTAAGAACATATGACAAGTTATGTTAACTTATTTTACCAAAATAACACAAGACACAAGGTCAGAGGATTGTATAGCTATAGAATTAGAAAATTTAAAAATTAAACAAAGTGAGTCGTATATCCAATTTTGCCATAGAGTTCAAAATGTTAGAAGTTCCTTATTTGCTAAAGTAAATACTATAACTGATGAAGGAATTAAAGCCGCTAAAATGATTATATATAATAATATCGCATTAAAAGTTTTTATGTACAATTTGCCCGAGGAAATGTTGCGTATTGTGCGTATTAGACAGTGTACTACTTTAGAAAATGCATTAAGTGTTGTAACTGAGGAAGTTAATTTTCAAGAACAATACAACGTTAAGAATAATAAGCCAAAATCTAGTATTGCACATAGACCTAATAATTTTACAAAACCGTTTGTTGCTGGTCAATCATTTAATGGAATGCCTAATCAGCATAATTTTAAATTTGGTATTCCACAAAATCAAGGTCATTCATTTAATAATATGCCTAGTCAAAATAATTTTAAATTTGGTATCCCCCAAAATCAGGGTCAGTTTGGTTTTAGGCCAAATTTCACACCACAATACAGAATGCCTTTCCAAAATTCTAATGTTGCTACTCAGCAAAATATACCTCAACGTAATTTTAATCAAGGTCCTGTGCAACAATATCGTGCACCTTTCCAACATAGTGGTTTTAAATTTGGTATTCCAAACCAACAGTTTCCTAATAATAATCAATTTAAATCTGGCATGCAAAATCAGCAAAATTTACCTAAATATAAAGTTGACACTGACGTTTCTATGCGTACTGCACCTGTAAAGCAAAATATGCTGACAAACGAATTATTTTATTGCGAAGAGCCGTCCGATGGTTTAGAATATTATCCAGATAGTAATGAGTACGCCTTTTACACTAATGATCCACAAATAGAGTATGATGAGACAGAGACGCTTCCTGTCAATTATGCGAAAACTTCTGAAAATATAGTAGATGAGAAATTTAACACCACCTCTGAAAATTTTTGCAATGTTTTTGCAATAAATTTAAATTATTGCGACAGCATATTTAAATTACCCCATATTGAAATACCGGAAATTGGTTCTAAATTTCTCATTGATACAGGAAGTAGTAGGTCATTTATTAGTCCCGCCAAAACTCAAGAATTTTTCAGCGAATTTAAACAATATGAGCCATTTACCGTAGTTAGCACTCATGCACGAAGTACCCATAGTGATGTGATATATATACCATTACTTAGGACATTCAAAAGCACACTTTATCATAAATTTTATGTATTCGATGTAGATGGTAGATACGATGGACTTATAGGCTCCGATCTTCTTAAAAAACTATCTGCTAATATCGATATGGTTAACCAAGTGCTTCAAACACCAAACGCATGTATACCTATATTATATACTCCACCTTACGAGATACTTGTAGAGCCTAGGACTGAAAAGCGAGTGCAAATTCCCACTAACTACTGTAATGGAGATGCTATATTAGAGTTCACTAAAGAATATATAGATGCAGTTGAGAGATGTAAAGAACTATTAGTTAACGCCCCAATTTTGCAATTTCCAGATTTTGAGAAACCTTTTGTTCTTACTACAGACGCGTCAAACTTTGCCCTTGGCGCAGTTCTTTCACAAGGCCCTATTGGCAGTGATAAGCCTGTGGCATATGCCAGCAGGACCCTAAATGACGCGGAAACGCGATATAGTACCATAGAGAAAGAAATGTTAGCTATCATATTGGCTACAAAGCACTTTAGACCGTATCTATACGGAAGAAAATTTAAAATATATACCGATCATCGTCCGTTAGCATGGTTGAAGAGTATTAATGAGCCTAATAGTAAGATTACACGGTGGAAATTACGCCTAGCAGAATTTGATTTTGAGGTTATATACAAAAAGGGGTCACAAAATAGTAATGCTGATGCACTTTCACGTATAAAGGTAAATGCATTAGAAGAAAATGATGACGTGTCAATGAAGGTAAATGTAGATAAAAGGGAAAGACAGTTGCAAGATTATTTAAATGACTTAACAGGAAAAATTTCAAAAGTAGGAAAAGATAAACAGCGTGATAGGTCATTATCTCCTATTACAATTTCCTCTTCAGAGTCTCATAACTCTAAGGTTCAGTCTCAACATGGTGGACGAAGATCCCCTTTTTCAATTCCATCTATAGATAGTAGTACAGCTTCTGCATCTGAAAACGATAGTAGCGATAATACAAACACTATACATTCCGCACGTGATTTAGATACAGCAGGTATACTTATATTGCAGGAAGCCGTCGATACTAAACCAAACCAGATACTCGTACACACCTGGAATAAAGATAAAATATCAGTTAAAGATTTATCTAGTATTAGAAGTCCACTTACCTGAAAATAATGCTGATCTTGTTAAAAAGTTTCTTTTAGAGTACACCAAACCTAAAATAAAATATTTCTTTTATTTTGAAAGCGAATTACGTAAACTATTTTCTCAAATTACAACAACCCTGTTTAAGAAAGGAACAGTTAAATTTTATGAATGTACTAAGCGTGTTATATACATAGATGATGAAGATGAGCAGCGTGACGTAATACTAAAGTATCATAACGGTAAAAATAATCATAGAGGAATTAAAGAGACTCTATCGCATTTAAAACGTACCTATTATTGGCATGCTATGGATAAAACTGTCGCTAGTATAATTAACTTATGTGAAATATGTAGAAAAATGAAGTATGACCGGAAACCTTTAAAGCCAGAATTACAACTCACACATACACAGACAAAACCTTTCCAGGAAATATTCATTGATACTTTTACAATAGAGGGTAAAGCTTACCTCACCATTATAGATGCCTTTAGTAAGTTAGGACAGGCTATAGAGATTATTAATAAGTCAACATCGGAAGTCGTTCGAGCTCTACTTAAATACTTCTCTATGTACGGAGTACCCAATAGAGTCAGTTCAGATCCAGGTGCTGAGTTTAATAATTCATTAATGAAGGAAATGCTTTCCTTTTATAAAATAGAGATACATGTAGGTACCCCACACAACCCAAATTCTATGGGTTTGATAGAAAGATTCCACTCTACTATCATAGAGATTTACCGTATAGCTAGATATGAAAGAAAAGTCACAGACGCTAGCTCAGTTATGACGTATGCACTTATGTCATATAACAATAGTATACATACAGCTACAGGCTTAACGCCTTTCGAGGTCGTATTCGGCCATACCGAATCTAACAGCGCATTTACAGTAGATTTTGAGAAACAGTACACACAACTACTAGTTAAGGAACATGTTAGAAAAACTAAGTACTTATATGAATATTTAACTGATAGGCTTACCGAGAAGAAACAATCTGTAATTAATAGACGTGGAGGTGAAACCGATTTTAATATAGATGTAGGTGATGATATTTTCATGAAAGGCGTAAATACTAGAAGAAGTAAAGATAAGCCGAGATATCAAAAAGCACAGGTTACCGGACCAATACATAGAAACACAGTACCGGTAGTTACTAATAATCGCGAGACAAAAATTCCAGTTAAAGATATTAAACGCCCTCCACAGGTTGTTGCTTCTGGGAGTCCATATGATCCAAAGCCAGGCCCTTCTACTGCACCGGATTGACAAGAATCCCGGATTATTGCCAGTAAAGGAAGGTAAAGCTTTTATAAGCTACGACAAATGGACTGTAATTAAGATTTTAGATCTAAGCAAAATATATAATGAAATAGAGTTAAATAAGAATAGTTATATAGCATTTAAAAATGAGGTTCATAACTGTCTCAATACAAAAACGTTAGGAATAGATTTTAATAATGTAGAGTTACAAGCAAATTATATTATGCTTAATACTATAGAGAAATATAAGCAATTATTTCCTACGGCAAAGGTTAAGCGTGGTATAATTAACCCCCTTGGTTCCTTAATAAAAGCAATTACCGGCAACTTGGATAACGATGATGCTTTAAGGTTTGAAGAGTTAATAAATAAGATAAAAACAAAATAAGATGCTGTTAATGAGAAAATGACAATAGTTACAGAAATGATACATACATTTTCTAATATAGCTAATTCTACTAAAAGCAACTTCATGAAAATAGAAAATAATATAAAAGAAATTGAAACTTACCTCAATGAGACAATATATAAAGAAAGTATTGATAAAATTATACATATTTATATGTCATTTATATATAATTTCCAAACTCTATATATTCGGCTAAATGAAGTAGAAACTGCGCTTGCTTTTAGTAAAATCAAAATACTGCATCAGTCTATTATAGATACAGAAGAGTTTTTATCTATACTTAAGGAAATAGAAATTACTGATAAATTAATTTTCCCAGCTAATGCTGAAAATGTTGTTAAGATAGAGTTTTGAACAGAATTAAAAGCTTATATCAGACAAAATCAGATAAGGTTTGTTCTACATATTCCTTTAATTTCTAATGAAATTTATAACTATATCAAATTGATTCCAATACCCATTTTGGGTAATGATAACAATCCAACTTCTATAATCCTTCCCAAATATCCTTATGTACTTGTGAAGGGGTTGAAAACAAAAATGCTCTCCCAGCCGTGTTCAGAAATTGATGAAGAGCAATTTTTATGCTATGAAACTGACCTCTCAGCTCAGAGGAAAGACGAATGTGTCACTGAACTTATGCAGTTTTCCACCAATACTTCAAGCAGTCACTCTACACCTGTTTTTATAGAAGATATGAAAATAGAGTCCGTACAGTCAAACCGTTGGATCATTTACACAAAATACGAAAATATACTTACTGAATTCTGTAAAGAAGAAACAGCTCAAGAAGTCATACGTGGAACTTACCTGTTATCCTTAAACAATGATTGTTATGTAAAAGTAAAGGAAATTATTCTAAAGAAACATATAACTGAAGGAAAAAGGATATTCGATACTAAATTACCTCTACTTCAGCTGCCCAAGGTGAACGATGCCCCGGAGCCGCTGAAGACAATCCCGCTCGACGAGATCAGCCTTGCTGATATTCAGTTCCTGAACTATTTAGTGCGAAAAAGTGATCTAAGTGCCAAAAGTGAAAGTGAAATTTCCCAAAGTGTTCTAACGGGTTTTAATATAGGAAACTTAGTTATAATCATAGCTTTAGTTTTCCTTATTGTAGGTTATAGATATAAGCTTTTGTCAAAAGTATGTAATCTGAGGAAAACTCGAGATGATCCTGCGGATAATCTCGATCTTACGGAGGGAGGAGTTATGTATAGCGCCCCTCATGTAGACATAACAACTGTAAACATTTAGCATGCATTCCTCTTATTGCGCCCACGCATTATCGGACCACCGCATGATGCTGACGCGGCAACGGCCGAACATTGTTCTTAGCTTTAAGTTAGTCTTTAAGACAGAATGTAATTTGCTCTCTACGAATAAACATCTCTACTTTATTAAAGCTTGTTTTTAAAAAGCTCCCGCTCACGCTCCGTAACTTAACTATGTATGTATGTAAGTTTCTTTATTCCACCATAAGTCCTGAACTGAACGGCTTAACAGATTTAGATGTGAGAGGTATTGTTTAGATTGCTTACATTTCTCCTTGACATAGGCTATGAAAGTTGCCAGTCGTGTTTTTTATTTTTAAATAATTATCTTGTTATTTTTATCTTTTTATTACACAGACACACTTAGATTTGCCATTTGGTAATTTTGCCCATATAGCCATGTCAGTCTTTGCCCCTGTATTCTGTATAAACTTTATCCTAACCTACAAATTCGTTTTGCGCTCGCCGACTGTATCAGTGAGTGCCAAGTTTGTGTCTCCCAAAGCCATTTTTATTGTTTTAGATTCCTCAACTTGTTAGGAAATGTCAAGAGAGAATTCGCTTGCTTTTAGAAATATGAAATTCTTGATACTGTGCAGTTGGATTTAAGCTTTTCCGTATAATAAGCGAAGACATTTTTTTTTAAAGTTGTAGCTATTTTTCCGCTACTTATTCTTAAATTAATAAAAGGAGAGCTAAGACATTTTTTAAATGTTGTATATTTAAATGTTATATATGCTTTTCTGCTATTTATTCTTAAAGTGACTAACGGAAATTTAATACACATGAGCTAGCCACCTGTCACTATTCCAGAGTATCTTTATTAAACTTTAAACCCTTACCAAGCTTAGTAAGCCTCTTTAAATATCCAAATTTTCAGTCTAGTCCATTGAGTGTTTTAGACTCAATAAAGATTATGTCTAGACTGCCCAAAATAAACACGCTGTTTTCCAAGAAGTCTAAAAGACAAAAGAATTACAATACGTATGGCTTGTAGCTTAAATCCAAGCAAAATATGTAAATAAGTTTCTCTATTCTCTATGAGGATAAAATTCAAATCACTCTAAGGAAGTAGAAAGAAAGTCGTAAAAGTATTTACACTAAAATATAACACGGTCCATTTGATCCGGACCCTGCACTTAGCACTTATTGAATCGGTTAGTGACGTACACTTACACATAATCTTCCATATAAGTGTTCGGTCCCAATTCGAATTTACAAGGCTTGAAATAGGTTTTACCCTTATTTTTAGATTACACTTTAAGAGTTGCGCTCTTTGCCGTGTCATTACGTGGAATGTAACAATGTTAACTTAGTGATTTTGTAATTTGCCTGCCTAATAAGAAGAGGTGTTCCTCGAAGCGCATTTTTTTCCCAGCGCACCAAATGTAGCGCACCAAATATTTTACAAACTGAAGTAATTATTAAACCACATCGTAAACAAATCCCACATTTTTACAAAATTATACGATGAAGATGTGTGAATAGTATACCTACTCAACACACATACATCTGTATTTCACAGATCTATTGATCACTGCAACGTTCTCTTTTACGGAAAATAGTGAGGCAAGTTTCAGGAACTTTTCCCATAAAACAAGTAAAAATGAACATGAGGATACCCTACTATAAAACTTTTCTAATCTAAAAAAATGTTTTGTACCACAAAAATAGAAAAATGTGACCAGTTTTGCTTTGACAACAATGGCATTGTTTGAAATGATTAATAATTTAACTTCAATGAGACGATAGCTATGATTAATTTTAAATTTCTAATTTCACTTTTTTGATGAAATAGAATGTTTTAAGAAAAAAATTAAATCGTTTTTGATCAGAAAAATTAAAAATTTGAATTTTAACTGCTTACTTAAATTATCGACCGGTCGTTGTGGAAATCCTTGGGGGAGGCCTTTGTCCAGCAGTGGACGTCTTTTGGCTGAGAGAGAGAGAGAGAGAATCAAAGTATGTAATAATCTGCATAACTCTCAACAGAACGATATGAATGGCTTGGTGAAAGTATATCATCATCAGTCATTTTGACATCCCCACTGGTCTCTTTTCAAAATGTTTGGTCCCCCATCCTATGATCGACCATTCAGAGGCCGAATCGCGAAAACCACTGATTCACCGAGCTCCTAAAAGGTAAAGTAAGTATGACTCCATTAGAGAAAGGATAGGAAATGTTGCATCGACACCCAGTAATGACAAATATTAACACAAAGTATAAATTAATATCATCATATCCTAAAACACAGTTTTCTTTTTGTTTCCTGAACATAGTTTTTCTGAGAGCTGTGTTGAATTTATGTTCTCCTTTAATGAACTGAGAGTAGTAAAGTGTATTCAAAGCTACTGCGTTTGATAGTTTGTTTTATCTCGGTGAAACTTAACGTGAAGTGAATTTAGTTTTCTAGATTTTCTTTAATATTACATCTTCTGTATTCTGAGGTTACATCTTTAAATATAAGATTGTAATAATTTCATTTTTTTTTAATCGAATTTTTTTCAATTAGTTTAAAGTAAAACGAAAACATTATGTCTAGTGCTTTGAATTTAAGCTCAAACTTGGGACTATTTCGATTTATTTTACATATATATATATATATATATATATATATATATATATATATATATATATATATATATATATATATATTTATATATATATATATATTTATTTATATATATATATATATAAAAAATATATATATATATATATATATATATATATATATATATATATATATTTTTACATCGAAACTCAATAAGTACACATATATTTAAATCGATAAATCAATTTAAAAATGCATAAAATATTTAAAAATGTATGTGTTTTACACAAATTATTATTTTTGAAGTATTTATCTTCTATAAAAATATTTAAAAAGACAATTAATCTATACATATAATAAAACAGTAAAAATATTTTGTCTGTACATTTAGTATTTTTGACTGAAATGGATAGAGGGACACTTAAAATGAATAATAGAAAGCAAAAAAATTTTTTTGGAATTTCTTGTCTGTCTGTCTGTCTGTATGTATGATCACGCTAATCTCCGAAAGTACTGAACCGATTTGAATGAAACTTTTTTTGTTGTATAGCTATTAAGCCTGGGCAAAATTTAGGCTATAATTTATTTTGAAAACTGGTACACCTGATGAAGAACCTTAACAGAACAGCTAAACTATAAGAATTATGGAAATGGTTCCTTAATAAAAGTCGTTCAACCTGATGAGCATTTTCTGATGACGTATAAAAATTGAAAATCTGGAACATCTGATGAAGAACTGCAAGAGACCAGCTACACCATAACATATATGGAAATGGCGCCTTATTAAAAGTCGTTCAACCTGATGAGCATTTTCTGCTGACGTATAAATGTGTTTATTAAAGAAAGAATTGTAATTAATGAATAAAAATTGAAGATCTGGAACATTTGATGAAAAGCTCCAAGAGAGATTTTTCATCTAAGCGAAACTCACGCGGGCGAAGCCGCGGGCGACAGCTAGTTTATAAATAAAAATAAAATTAAATGTGTTTTTTTTTATTTCAAGATAATGAAACTTATTGATCAGAAGTGTGTCTTACCATCGACAGCTTGAAAATTATTCGGGTTTGTGACGCGTTATATGTATATACCTACCTATCTAGGAAAAATTTATTTAGCTAAATGGTTTCACCTCGAAAACTTGGAAATCGAAGAACCGCTAACGATTGCCGTAAAACTAAATGACACAAGCAAAGTTAGATTGCAAACTTTGATGCAGTCGTGTGGCAGAATGATAAGGGTTCATGCATACAAAAATATGATGTCTTAATGCTAGTAATATTATAAATGCGAAAGTTTGGATGTGAGTTTGTGAGGGTGTTTGTTACTCAATCACGCAAAATCTTCTGGACGGATTTTAATGAAATTTGGTATACGGGTTAAAAAATACCGGGAATAGCACATAAGGCAGTTTTTATCACAAAATTCCTACGGGAGCGAAGCCCTGGGGCGCGGCTAGTTTATAATAATGATTAAAATACAAAGGTCTCGTCCAAACTTAAGTGGCAGTGGGCAGGACATATAGCTCGTAGAACAGATAGCCGTTGGGGCAGAAAACTTCTCGAGTGGCGACCACGAACCAGAAAACGTAGTGTTGGTAGGCCTCCCACTCGGTGGACCGACGACCTGGTGAAGATCGCGGGATGCGCATGGATGCGGGCAGCGCAGGACCGGTCGTTGTGGAAATCCTTGGGGGAGGCCTTTGTCCAGCAGTGGACGTATTTCGGCTGAGAGAGACAGAGAGAGAGCAAAGGTCTCATGTTAGACGTATGTCCCCTTGAATGGGCCAAGATTAGCATAACAAACTATTTCTGAATGTCAATTCCTAATTGATTCTACTAGCTGCAGCTAAATGTGGCCTTCACGTCTCACTACTCTTGTCTCTGTCTAACCCATGAGGCATCTTCTTCTTCCGTGCCTTATCCCATTACTTGGGGTCGGACCTCCTCGTACGTCGGCGCCAGGACAGTCTGGCCTGGGTTGTCTGGGTGTCCAGTCGGACCAATCCCAAATCTTTGGTGACGGTTGTCATCCATATTGCCGGCGGTCATTCTCTGCCCCTTCTCGTCTTCTACCCCGTACGGAATAAAAACGTTAAAAACGTATCCTGTATGCACATTGCAAAATGCAACGTTATGAAGGTACTTAACTAAAAACATAACTTCGCTTGTTTGAAACAACAAAACGTGAATTCATAACATTTCGCAAACATTACTACTCCCAGTGCAACATTTATTACACTAGAATAAAATATACTCTGTAACCTGAACTGGCTCAGTGTTAAAATACCAGCATCACCCTGTAGAGCATCCGTAGTTGCATATAAAACTGCAAATAAAAGTATGAAGTGACGGAAACCGCGCGCCGCAGAACAAATAGCTCTATTTTCACCTAGAAATGCAGTTGTAAAAAGTTCAAGCCGGTTTTTACTTTATGAGAGCTTTATTAAAAAATGTCAGTGCAACGTGACACGCTCTGATATGGACGATTTATACCAACGTGCTAGTTTTGGGTTTTTGGTTACATGTCATTATGTAATTTTATCAAAGGCCTTTTTTGCAACTGCGTATACTTTGTCATATTCAGAATCATAATCGACTGAATATTCTATTGTAAATTTAATATTGAAAAGCAAAATGTAAGTACAGTTCGTTCAATATTCAGTCCTGAACGAAAAAATGGCGAAACATTTGCAGACATTCCCTTAATAACAGTGAAAGTGGAATTTTCCACCTGAAGTAATGACAATGGGTTTTGGTGAAACGAACAACGACGAAGTATAAATACCTTTTGTTTTTTGTCTATATAAATGAAAATTCTCTGACATATATGTTTTTTGCGCCCCGGGCATCCTCCGTAGGAATTTCGAGACAAAAAGTAGCTGTACTATTCTAGTTAAATTGTTAGTTCGTGTCGTGTAATAGTCATATCAAAATATTCCTTAAATATAATTTTCAATAAAAATATAATTTACTTATAATTTTCAATATCATTATGATAAAATGACTGCACAAAAATAGTTCTTGATCTATTTCGAAAATGTGCCTCGTAAAGTCGAACGCATTAAGCTGTAGTTAAAGTTTTCCATTATTTGCGCCGCCTTATCGTGTTATCGTGGCAATAATTTTGCAAAATTATTTAATTTTTACCTTCCATTCCTGGGCTAAAAATATTTTTTATTATATTTCAAAAACTGACTTAATGTAGGTAAGTACTTGTGTTATGTACTTGCCAAATTTTATCCAAAAAAGCTAAGTATTTGTACTATTAATCTGTCATGAAAAAAACAAAGATTTTAATTCATATAACACACGGCCTTGCACACTGACACAACATTGAATAATTTCTAAAGCTATAAAATACGTACATATCAAAATGGTTGAATATTTTATGGCGTAACATTCATACTAATTTTATAGTGGGTGTATGGATTGGTGATCTCAGTTCAAACTAAAATTTTGCTTGCATAATCATTAAATTCAGAAAATATTAGAAAAATACTACTGGTAACAAGGTACATAGTTACAATTTGTTTTATATTCTAGCCACCTTGCCTCCTCTTTTGGTAACAGCTGAAAATCAGCGCTTTGGCTTTTGCCTTGGCACCATGCTTAGATGGTCGCTATTTCGACGAATTTAGTTAAATTTAGTGTTAATTTAGTAAATATGTTAATTTAGTGCAAAATTTGTCGAATAAAGAACTTTTCCTTTTTTCTTTCTTTATTTCTATATCTACTATAATTTTAAACAGGGAAACATGGTATCGTAAAATAATGTTTGTTATACAGAAATAATATACATACATAGCTTATAACATTAACAAACTATGGACGCAGTCCTAAAAGCAAACTAAAAGGAAAGTTTGTTGCTTTGTGAAGAAAAACATCAAATATGAAAACAGGAAATTAAGGAATCGGTCGTTATTTAGAATCGTGACTTTAATAGAAAAGTTTCTGATTGAAAATAAAAATAAATGTTATATTTGGGAAATTTTTGAAAATACGTCTGGAGAATGATAATAAACAAGCTTAACTACAAATAAATCTCGCATTTGTAATATTGAATTTATGAAGCGGTGGAGATCGCCTGTGATTTAAAGTTCCAAGGTGTGTGTAATTATAACATACATACATATTATCACGCCTTTTTTCCGTGGGGGTAGGCAGAGACTAGCGATTTCCACCTGCTACGATCCTTACAGATCTCTCTCGTTTCCTCTACACTCATCACTCTCTTCATACATGCTCTCCGGCTATGAGTGCTCCTAATATCTCCCTTTAAAAGGAGGTCCGCAATCTGGTCGAAGTGCTTTCTTCGAGGTCGACTCTGACCAACTCTTCCATACAACTCAGCTTAATAAATACCTTTCGTCAATCTCTTCTCATCCATCCGTCCATCCTCTCAACATGCCCAAACCATATTAACATTCCTTAGAGCATTATAAGCATTGTCAAAAATACGTTGTATATGTTTCATTTCACTTTTGACACCGACAAGAGCATAAAATTAGGTCTGAATACCTTACTATTAAAGAAGATGAAAAATAAATATACTTGATAAAATTGTAGCAAAAGAGATCACGTGGTGGAATTTTTTTATTTTACAATAACGCTTGCTTTGAAATATTGTCCCAGTCGATACTAATCCTGAAGATTTATCACCGTCTTAAGCTATCTATGAAATATGAAAAGACAAAGGTTTTCTTTACAATAATAATATCAAGAAAACAAAGTAAATAAGATGATGCTAAGCATTTTACTGACTATGATATATCAATATCAATAAGATCTCTATACGTATATGCCACAGGGAAACCTTTAATGGGTGTCAGCGCAACAAAATATTGTTAACGCATACTTTCTGAATAAACGATTTTTCATTTTCATTTTCATATGTGCTTTATGATATTTATCCTATCAATTTTCATACAAAAAGCCATAACTTATTTCTTCCCGAATTTCTACGGGGACGATACTTCGTAGTAGCCTATGTTATTTGTACATTTTTTATCTCACTGTTGCTTCTCTTTTTTGCTTCCATGCGGTTTGCTGCCATTCACAATACTATATTTTATTTTTCATAAACGTGATCTCTTGAGATGCTGATAAACTTTTTGGGTACAAGACTAAGTAAAATCCCAAATATTATAAACTCTAAAACGCTTAACTAGATGGCGTAAACAGTAGCCCTACCTTGAGTTAATAGTGACCGAAGTCACTAGCGTCGCCGTAAATAATGTCTATGAAAAAATGTACAGCGCCCCTAGCGGTCACTTGATAAACTAACAACTTCACAGCGCATTCTACATTAACGCCATCTTTTGGGACTCTGGTAAATCTATGTGTGAGAAAATTCGGAGAGTTTTCCCGAGCTGCGAAAAGCAAACCCTGTTTTTAGTTTGTAGTTAAGCATTTCAGTAGATAGCTCTGATTAAATTTTGAGATATGTATTTCGGGGGCCTTCAATAAAATCTAGAATAGCATATTTATTAATAAATTATACTTAATTCTTAGTTATTTGCAATATTATTGTTTTTAATCTAAATGACATTTTAACGTCGATTTTAATGCATGCATACTAAAAAAACAGTTTGCAATAAGCACTATAATGCTAAAAGCATTAAGTTAAGGGGTATTTGGGAATCCAGTAAAATGTACATTTGCACAAGTAATAAAGGGACAAAGGATTCTAACAAATATATTTCTATCTTGAAGCCTAAATTCTGTACACTGGTACAATAAAACTTGGATCACATAATAATAATGGTACTTTTCCCGAAATTCCTTTTGAAGGGACGCCACGAAGAGAAGAAAGAGAGCAAATGTTTACAAATACACTCACAATTATTGACTTCAATTATATAGTCACAGACCACCTACCCCACTGGTATGTGATATAAGTCCTGAGGAGCTCGGTAGCGCAGTTCGTACGCTCAGCCTCCGATAGTGGCGGTTAAGCAATCATAATGGTCGGTCATTGGATAGGTGACCAAAAATGCATTACCTCGAGTCGTTGGTCCCATAATCGCAGTCATTAAAACCAACCAACCAGCATTGGACCCGCGTGGTGGATCATGCCCCTTCCCCTTATCCATCCATAGGGAGACCAGTTCCCCAGCAGTATAAGTCCTGTTACCCTTTTTCCTTGAAATAACTAATTGTTCGTATTAAAAGAGAGTGCTCACCCTTAATGCCGACGGCCATCAAGCAAATTAAATTTTACCCTCCAAGGAAGTGACATTTTGTCATCCCGTAAAAATATTGTGACTCTCAGAATGTTAGGATAAACGAGTCACTTTGAATAATTACTATTGTAACGTTAATGTAATGATTCCGAAATTAATTTTGTGAACATATTTTTCGATGCATAATTTTAAATTCACATGATTTGCACGTACTACAATGGAAAATTTTAAATATAATCTCACAGGATAAATAAACATTGAAGTAAATTTTTATATAGTTTTCCGGATCAAAATAAATAATACTGTATTTCATTGTTACAAAAGTGTAAGTATTGTTGTATTAGTAAAAGTGTAAATAATTCAAGAGGTTGGTAAAATATAAATGGAAATAGAGAACGAAGTTTTTTTTTAATATGTAAAATAACTAAGTTTAAGAAAGACTGAGTAAAAGATAAATTCGGCTTTAGGTTTTCCAAGGTAATCAGTAGCAGATGGAAGCGGAAATCTCATTCTCCTATAACCAAGAGCTGGCTGGCTGAATTATAGTAGAAGAATGTAGCCTAGTCCTTATTAAATTGGAGAAGAGTGTTGCCTATTCCTTATAAAATTAGAAAAGAGTGTAGCATAGTCCTTTTAGAATATTCAAGGTTATCAGTAACAGATAGAAGAGGAAATCTCATTCTCCTACAGCCAAGAGCTGGCTGGCTGGATTATAGTAGAAGAGTGTAGCCTAGTCCTTATAAAATTAGAGAAGAGTGTAGCTTAGTCCTTTTAGGTTTTTCAAGGTAATCAGTAGCAGATGGTAGAGGAAATCTCATTCTCCTATAGCCAAGAGCTGGCTGGCTGAATTATAGTAGAAGAATGTAGCCTAGTCCTTATAAAATTAGAGAAGAGTGTAGCTTAGTCCTTTTAGGTTTTCCAAGGTAATCAGTAGCAGATGGTAGAGAAAATCTCATTCTCCTACAGCCAACAGCTGGCTGGCTGGATTATAGTAGCCTAGTCCTTATAAAATTGGAGAAGAGTGTAGCCTAGTCCTTGTAATTTAGAGAAGAATGTAGTAAGCTACATTCTTCTCTAAAAAAGAAAACCTTAAAAAACCTCCTTCCTTGAAAAACCTAAAAGGACTAAGGTCCTTTTAGGTTTTTCAAGGTTATCAGTAGCAGATGGTAGAGGAATTCTCATTCTCCTACAGCCAAGAGCTGGCTGGCTGAATTATAGTAGAAGAGTGTAGCCTAGTCCTTATTAAATTGGAGAGGAGTGTAACTTAGTCCTTATAAAATTTCGCGAGTATAGCCGGGTCAGCTAAATTATTCATCACACGGACAACTGAGTGTCGCACTCAACTTTACTATTCCCGTGTGTGTGATACTTACAGAATAATGTATTATGTTGCGTCGTATGGACGCGGACAAAGATTATTATAAGTACGACACTTAGGACCGTGAACAAGTGGACACGTGCATTTACAAAATTAAAATAGCTGGTCAAAGTTATAGTAGAAGGTGTTACAAAACGTTTATTGTTGCTCAATCACACACAAATGGGTACACAGTAAACACTATTAAAACACATAGAGTATGCAATATGCACGTGTGGGTTGCAGCAATACAAATACGTAGGTAAAGCAAACTATTGTTACCTACTCGGAGAGCAATACCTTAATTTTCAGCTTGTAAATCTGTGTAGACTTTTGGTGTCAACTTTCTACATGTAGGAAGTTGACACCATGGAAGTAACAAGTACGTTGTACAAAGTACTTATTACTTCCATGGTTGACACCAAAAGTCTGACACCTTATGTTTAGTATCTACGTACTGGCCACTGTTTCTGTTAAAGAAAAAAAACTAACGCGAAGGGCGTAACTCGTAAAAAAATACTCTTGTGACTGTGAATATAAGGGTAATAATAGAGCAACACGGACTTCTTTGCCCGGAAGTCCTTGTTGCTCAAGTAGGTAATAGCCATAAGGCTAATTAACAGGATGTACCTAACTCTATGGTAATAGCTATATTTAAATCAACAAGCAAACACACATTAGCGCACGCGGCTCGTGTTAATCACCAATTAAGGTAGGAAACCCCTATATGTTAATTACTACAACACAATAGTGCACGGAATACCACACATCTAACCTGGATTAATTATTAGTCATCGATATTGATACAGTAAAGCTATGTTTTTGAGACTAGGCCGATACTTTAGGGCCCGGGAATTTGTTCTCATGAGAATTTCGGGAAATCCTCTCATAAAGTGCTTCCCTACACTCTACTACTACTACTACTCTCAGCCTAAAGACGTCCACTGCTGGACAAAGGCCTCCCTCAAGGATTTTATCCGTGGGGGGTTTTGCCGTAATCGCCACGCTTGGCAGGCGGGTTGGCGATCGCAGTGTGATGGCATAGTACGCGGAAAGATGCTGCTGCCCATCCTCCGGTGTTTTAAATCCCTTAGTCGCCTCTTACGACACCCACGGGATGAGAAGGGTTGGTGCTATTCTAGGGCCACACCACAGGCGAAGCCGCGGGCGAAAGCTAGTATATTAATAAAGCTATAGTTTTCGAGGATGTACGACGGCCCTCTGTAGCAAAATACCCTGTTGTGGTTGAAACGTCCTAGGTTCGGATCCCACTATTTACTCTCATGGTATTTCTAAGGACCTTAAATGCCAAATTTTCGCTTACTACACCAGGTAGTTTTGACTGTGCGTTGTCTGTCAGTCACTCAATCAGTAACTGAAGTATATTCCTAATTCCTAACTAATATTATAAAAGTGAAAGTGAGTTTATTTGTTGGTTTGTTTGCTTGTTTGTTACCTATTCACGCTTCATCTACTGAACCAAACTTTCTGAAATTTCGCATACACATAATTAGAAATGTTGAAAAGGACATAGTATACCTTTCATCCCAGGAAAAAAGCACTGTTCCCATGGGAAATTTACGCGGGCGAAGCCGCGGGCGAAAGCTAGTATATTAATAAAGCTATAGTTTTCGAGGATGTACGACGGCCCTCTGTAGCAAAATACCCTGTTGTGGTTGAAACGTCCTAGGTTCGGATCCCACTATTTACTCTCATGGTATTTCTAAGGACCTTAAATGCCAAATTTTTCGCTTACTACACCAGAGTAGTTTTGACTGTGCGCGTTGTCTGTCTGTGCAGAGGCAACGCTACGCTCTGCTGCCAGAAAATGTGCGCAGAGCGAATCCGGACAAACGAAGCGGCGGGAAGAATTCTGTACCGGAACTTCACCGGGAAAAAACCACCGGTAAAAATAAGTACCGGGAAAAAATCTCCACGCGGCACCACGTTTGCCCGACTAAAACCTAACTAACTTAACGCAGTCTGCTACCACCGTAGCTTATGAAGGGAGCTACAGGGCCCTATATAATAACCTAACCTATAAATTAATTACAATGGAAAACCACTTACCAAGCTAAATCTTCTTTCTCTTCGGATCCAAACTTGAGTGTCTTCGGGAAGGGGGAATTCCTAATCACCCTACCTAACCCATGAGATCTCAATTCCCCAGAACACATAAATAGATTTCTTCCCGAAATCGGCTCGGCAACAGATAGATGTGAGCGAGCAGCCACGCGGCACATCCCACAGGAGAAAGTCACAATGACGGGCACACAAACACAAAGTTCAATAGTTATTTAACAAACAGGAAATTCACCAATACAACTCAAGATAATTAGCAATCAAAGAACGCGGGACCTCTCGCGTATTAAAAATCAAACCGATATCGCATGGGACAATGGCGACCGTCCACGACCCATCTTGCGCGAGCAATGTGAGAACCCCAAAACGCCTGGCGGCGATAACAGGAAACGCCTGCGTTTAGTTTTACCCAATATATTACAAACATCCCCCCGTCCCGGTCTGAGAAGCAGACCGCTAGCTTACTCTACGGGAAGGCGGGCGAGAGAGGTCACACCTCTCCTTAAAATCGAACCGTTGACCAACACCTCAGCCACACGCGGAGTGCCATCTCCGCCAAGAATCAAACGTAATATGCGAGCTCGTCGCCAAAGCAATGAGGGCAAATTTGCCTCTTTTAACAATACTAAATCACCCTCCCTGGGAGGCTCAGTCCTGTCTGTCCACTTCACTCTTTGCTGCAGCAAATGCAAATATTCAAGCGACCAGCGACGCCAAAAGTCCTGGCTCATTTGCTGCAACATTTGAAAACGCGACAACCGATATACGCGTTCATCCTTCCACGGGTATTCGGGCAGGGCATTCAACGGCCCTCCCACCAAAAAATGACCAGGGGTGAGAGCTTCCAAGTCATTTGGATCTGGAGATAGCGGACAGAGAGGACGAGAGTTGAGGACCGCCTCAACTTTACAAAACACTGTGGCCAGCTCTTCAAAAGTTAGAGCCGTTTCTCCGATAATGCGGCGGAGGTGGGTCTTTGCGGATTTCACAGCCGCTTCAAAAATCCCTCCCCAATGGGGGCAACTTGGGGGACTAAACTTCCAGGTTATTCCCCTTTGGGCAGCAATTTGACTTAAACTAGTACAATTTTTATCAATAAACACAGAAACATCCTTAAGATAATTTACAGTTCCCTTATAGTTTGTGCCATTGTCAGACCTAATAAGGGAAGGTAGACCTCGACGCGAAACAAAGCGATCCAACGCGGCGACGAAGGCCTCCGTAGTCAGAGCCGATACCACCTCCAAATGGACAGCCTTGGTGGCCAAACAAACAAATACACACAAATAGCCCTTCACAATACAGGCATTACGAAAGGGAGAAGCCTTGATCGAAAAGGGACCGGCAAAATCGGTTCCAACGCCGTCAAACGGTCTCGAAGGTCGGATTCGATCAGCGGGCAAATCACCCATCTGTGGTTGCATCGTGGATGCCTTCAACCTATAACATGCAATACATCGAAACAGGACACTACGGATTGCTCTTCGGGCTGACAAAATCCAAAACTCGCGTTGCAAAATAGCCAACAAAGCATTGCACCCAGCATGGGCGTTACGAATGTGTCGATCAGACACCAAAAGCTGCACCAAGGGTCCGCCCTTGGGCAACAACAGAGGATGGCGAGTCTCATATGGAAGATCCGCCTTCCGGAGCCTGCCTCCAACCCGAAGAAGCCCATCCGAGTCGATGTACGGGTTCAAACGAGCGACCGCGCCCTTCAACTTAGCGCGTGCGTCGCGCAAGATACGAAGCTCTGACTCAAACCGTCCGGTCTGCACGACACGGACCCAATGCAACAATGCGCTCCGGCGCTCTTCTGCACCTGCAATCGGCTCCAACCGCTTTGCCTGTGGGTTTCTACAATTATGTATGAAACGCTTAATCCAACTGGTAACACCCAGAAGCTTATCCAAGCTGCTATACCGAGCAAGTAGCCAATCCGGCTCCGACGTCGTCTCAGCGACTACAGCATGTACACGGAGCCCAGTCAAACTCAAAGAAGTAACATCTGTCTGACAGACAGGCCAAGAAGTTTCTGATCCCATCAGCCACTCTGGACCCCACCAGAGCGGGTGTGACACCAATTCTGGTGCCGTACAACCTCGGGAGGCACAGTCCGCTGGGTTAAGCTCTCCCGGCACATGTCTCCATGTTATATCAATTCCGATATTCTGGATTTGGGAAACCCGATTTCCAACAAAAACCTCCAAGGTATGTGGGGCCGCGCGCAACCATGCAAGCGCGACCTGGCTATCCGACCAGGCGAAGATGTCTCGTATCTCGACCGTGGCCGCCAGTTCACTGGCAACGTGATGCAACAATTTAGAGAGAAGGTGAGCTCCACTCAACTCAAGCTTGGGAATAGTCAGCCTAGTCCTGATGGGGGCGACCTTGCTCTTCCCTAACAAAAGCGAGACATTGACCCGGCCATCGGCGTCAACTGTCCGCATATAGACTGACGCGGCGTAGCCTCGCTCCGACGCGTCACAAAAGCCATGCAGGCTGGCTCGATATTTCCCGGGTGGCAATATTCGACGAGGCAAGGCAATCCGGTTGACTTCCTTAATCGATGAAAACAACTCGAGCCAATCATCCAATGGAGAGCCAAACAGCGGCTCGTCCCACGAGACGCCTAAAGTCCAAAGTCTCTGAAGAAGACACTTCGCAGAGAATATCACTGGACTGATCCAACCGCTTGGATCAAACATACGAGCTATTACGGACAACACCGTTCTCTTAGTCCAGACCTTTGGTATTTCCAAGTCCACTTGGAATGTAAAAATATCGGTTAGCGGCTGGTACTGCATGCCCAGCACCGCTATCCTGTTGGGATCATCCACATCCTCAAACAGGTGAGGGTTCTGTTGGTGATCCTCCGGGATCCCTTCTAGAACTCTAGGCTCATTGGACAACCACTTACGTAGCTCGTAGCCACCTGTCTTCAATATTTCGATCAATTCATCCCGCAGTAGGAGGGCCTCCTCAATACTTTGAGCTCCGGTGCACACGTCATCAACATACAAGTCACGTGACAGCACGGAAGCCCCACGGGGAAAGCGGATCCGTTCCCGCTCTGCCAATTCAAGCAATGATCTGATGGCGATATAGGGACTAGATTTCAAACCATACGTGTTTGTGTTGAGTTCATACACCGTCACAGGATCCTCAGGGCGCTCACGCCAGAGTATCAACTGGAATCGCCTGTCCTCAGGATGTATGACTGTCTGGCGGAACATCATCCGGATGTCCGCACCAAAAACCACTTGATGTCTTCTAAAAGTTCAAGATGATGTCAATTATGTCCCTATGCAATTTGGGACCCGAATGCAAACACAGATTCAACGAAACCCCGTTCGAAGTGGGTGCGGACCCATCGAAGACAGTCCGCAACTTGCCCGTTGAGGCCTTCACCACCGCGTGGTGGGGCAAAAAATAATGCTCAGTTGAGCTCCAATCAACTCGAGCCGGAGACATGTGACCCAAATCCTCGTACTCGCGCATAAATTCAATATATTTATCGCGAAGTACGTGGTCACGCTGCATACGTCGCTCCATGGACAGCAGTCGTTTCTCCGCAAGCGCCCTACTTTGCCCTAGGCTAGGACGAGAGGCAACAAAAGGTAACCTAGTTACAAACCGACCGGAGGGCAACCTCTCCGTGGTCGATCGAAAAAGGGCTTCGCACTCAGCGTGTTCCGGATCCATCCTGGAACTCATAGGTGGCTCCTCCACCTCCCAAAACCTTTGCATGGTCTTGGCCAAGGACGCAGATGCGACGACCGGTGGCTCCTCCACGGTGCTATTATCAAACACAGGGCCCATCAGGGCGAAACCAAAAATCGTAGACACTGCCATCAGTGAAGACGAACCCAGAGCCTTCTGTGTACCCAACAAAATCCAACCCAATACGTCCGAGCCCAGGAGCAAGTCCACTGGGCCGGGATGAAAGACAAAGGGGTCGGCCAAATCCAGACCCGAAACCAAAGACAACACACCCGGCGGTATGTCTGTCGAGGGGTGCCAACCCGCAATGGTATCCATTACCATAGCCGAAGTCGTGATCCCCATTGTGGAGGACTTCAGCGAAGAAAAGGTGACAAGTGTCTGGCCCGTCAGACACTTCACTTGTATGCCACCAACTCCAAGAAGTGGCACAGGCGAGTCTTCCACGACTAAACCTAACTGGTGTGCCACTCGAGTGGTAACCAAACTGCTTTGAGCCCCTGAGTCCAACAGAGCTCTCAAATTAATGGCTTCTCCCCCACGACCCCATACGCGGACCACCGCGGTAGGGAGCAGAACCGTCCGCGGCTCTGTCCCAGCAAGGGAGCAAGCTAGTTACGGGCTCCCCACTCTCTCCAAACCAGGGGCGCGCCACTGACCCGGATAATATGGCGGGCGAGTGCACATCCCCATCTGAGGGGGCATAACCCGCGGCCCGGCCATACATATGGTACGGCGGGTGGTACTCCAGCCGTGGGTACTCGTGCAGCGGCGGAGAAAACCGCTGCGGCTGCATGTGTTGGGCATTGGTAACCCGCGTGGAGGGGGGTGTCCCCACTCTCACGTCCGATCTAGGGCCCCCGCCCATGGGGGCCCTATCCGGGGCCTGGCCAGCTATATACTGGCCATGACCTTGGGGCGCGTGGTCCCGGTCCGCCAAGACCCGCGCAGGTACGCGACCCCCCTCCCGAGGGGGGGTGCGACGAGCGAAGCCGCGTCCTCCGTCCGATGGTGGAGGGCTTCGCGCAGGAGCGCCCCCGCCCATAGGGGACCCCTGCCTCAACAACCGGGGGCCATCCCCGTTCCGGTTCATGCAGAGCATCACGTGGTGCAGCCCACGGCATGCACTGCATGGTATGGCTCTGGGACAGTCACGTGCATAGTGACCGCCCAAACAATAAAAGCAAAGTTCATGCCGCTTTGCCATGCGGCGCCTATCTTGTACTGGCAGTCTCTGCCAGTCCCTGCATTGCAGCAGGCTGTGGCCCATCCGGCCACATTGCAGGCAGTCCGCGTCCCTCGCGACTGCTGCCGTGTGTGCAACCCGCACACCAGCTCCACGCGGTGGCGGTTGCCGTCCCTCTTGGGGCTTCCCTCGCCATGAGGGTTCCAAGGGCCTACGTTCAGGCGCTCTGGATGGCGCTGAGTCCGTCATGGTATTCTCAGCAGCCCGTGCCTCAAACTCCAAAAACTTCACCAAGTCAGTGAATGTTGGTAGGGTGGTGCTATCCCGTTCCGCATTCTCGCGCTCAAATCGCGAGCGGATGTCATTGGGTAATTTGCCCAATACAATGTGCACCAGCAAAAAGGACCATTGGTCCACCGGCAGCCCCAGTGTGCGGAGCGCGTTACAGGCCACTGTAACGGGCGTGAGCAACTGCAGGCGCAACTGTGCCCTGTTGGCCACCTTGGGCAGGGCCATCAACTGTGCGGCGTGCGCATCCGCTAACAAACGTAAATTTTGGTAGCGGGAGTTCAATAACTCCCAAGCCGTATCGTACTGGTCGTCCTCCACCCGGAGGTGCTGGATGAGCGACCGCGCTTCACCCTCAAGAGTGGAGAGGAGGTAGGCCATCTTCTGGGCCTTCGACAAATCCTGTCGTGCTACGACCAGGGACTCAAACATATTTTTATATGCCACCCACTCATCCATCCTACCCCCAAAGTGGGACAGCTGAAGGGTGGGGAGCCGACCAGTAACCGCTGGTCCTTCCTGTCTAACAGGTGCGCGAGGGGCTGGTCCGCCAGCCTGTCTCGCCCTTATTGCGGCCGCCGCCTCCACGATGTCATCGTGCAGACTCAGGATCTGGTCCAGGTCCGCCACGTGACCTGCGTAGACCTCCGGGGTAAGGTCGGCTTCGGTAAGCGCCGCCATGGCCGCTTCCGCGTTGTTTAATCGTGAGCGGAGCTGATCCGCTCTTTCCAGTATAGCGGCCTCCCTGTCCTTCCGGGACAGGAGTCCACCGGCCGTCACAAACCATCTCAATTCGTTGGCGAGTGTCGCCCTAGCATTGGAGGCCTTCGCCATCGCGTCAAGTCACAAACAAAAAATAACAAAAGGTAAATAAAAAACAACAAAATCAAACAACTACACGAAGAACCGCGGTAGGTATGAGAATGGCACAAACCCGGAACGCACGGTACAAACCGCAAACAAATACAAAAAAGGTTACAAATATTCTTATGCAAACAAACTAAGAAAAATCTAATAATTTTTACAAACAATTAATTATTTTTTACAAACGAACAAATAGAGGGTAGATAAACTACGCTCTGCTACCAGAAAATGTGCAGAGCAACTACGCTCTGCTGCCAGAAAATGTGCGCAGAGCGAATCCGGACAAACGAAGCGGCGGGAAGAATTCTGTACCGGAACTTCACCGGGAAAAACCACCGGTAAAAAATAAGTACCGGGAAAAAATCTCCACGCGGCACCACGTTTGCCCGACTAAAACCTAACTAACTTAACGCAGTCTGCTACCACCGTAGCTTATGAAGGGAGCTACAGGGCCCCATATAATAACTCTAACCTATAAATTAATTACAATGGAAAACCACTTACCAAGCTAAATCTTCTTTCTCTTCGGATCCAAACTTGAGTGTCTTCGGGAAGGGGGAATTCCTAATCACCCTACCTAACCCATGAGATCTCAATTCCCCAGAACACATAAATAGATTTCTTCCCGAAATCGGCTCGGCAACAGATAGATGTGAGCGAGCAGCCACGCGGCACATCCCACAGGAGAAAGTCACAATGACGGGCACACAAACACAAAGTTCAATAGTTATTTAACAAACAGGAAATTCACCAATACAACTCAAGATAATTAGCAATCAAAGAACGCGGGACCTCTCGCGTATTAAAAATCAAACCGATATCGCATGGGACAATGGCGACCGTCCACGACCCATCTTGCGCGAGCAATGTGAGAACCCCAAAACGCCTGGCGGCGATAACAGGAAACGCCTGCGTTTAGTTTTACCCAATATATTACAAACACTGTCAGTCACTCAATCAGTAACTGAAGTATATTCCTAATTCCTAACTAATATTATAAAAGTGAAAGTGAGTTTATTTATTGGTTTGTTTGCTTGTTTGTTACCTATTCACGCTTCATCCTACTGAACCAAACTTTCTGAAATTTCGCATACACATAATTAGAAGTACGGAAAAGGACATATAGGGTACCTTTCATCCCGGGAAAAAGCACGATTCCAGTGGGAAATTCACGCGGGCGAAGCCGCGGGCGAAAGCTAGTATATTAATAAGCTATAGTTTTCGAGGATGTACGACGGCCCTCTGTAGCAAAATACCCTGTTGTGGTTGAAACGTCCTAGGTTCGGATCCCACTATTTACTCTCATGGTATTTCTAATCAAATATTTAGCAGCATTTCGGTAACATCGTATTGGACCACCACTTTCTGTAGAAACCTTTCACCTTTGAAAACATCGTGAGGAAATCAACTCTCTTGTTGATGAATGATCTAGCACTCTAGTTGATGAATTACATAGGAGAAGTATAGGTAACTTTGATCGTAGTTGCTAGTATGAATGAATGATATTTATTGCATAAAAACTTGATAAAAGGTGTAAAGTCCGTTTTTTCCTAATTGTCCTATTATGTAAACAATCTTACCATCTATTTACGATTTACAACAATATAAATTAAAATAGACTTTTAAGGAAATTACTTTCGTGGTTAATAAATGTTTTACTTTAGAATGTTTAGGTTTGAACTAATATTTGGTTTATTTTCAACAATATTTAAAAAAAGGAATGTGAAGATTGTCTACATAATAGGACAAGTAAGAATAAATGGAGTTTACCTTTGTATGTACCCAATAATAGATGATTCTTATCTTTTTAGAATGATGCCGTCACTTGCCGTCGTATGATTGGACTTCACTTCGCACATAACTGTAATATTGAACTATATTTCAAATTCTATCCGGCGGCAGGTATAGGACCCGTTTGAATGAATTATGAATAGGGTTCCTCCTTTTATAATATGGAACATTTCATGAAAATGTGGATATTTTAGACATTTATTATACCTGTTAGATATTGTTATATTCTATTTAAACTTAACAATTTATGTTTTAATAAAATTAAAATTGTTCTATATTTTCTTACGTGTAAGTGTTATCTTTACTTAGTTAGAATACACTATTGGTGTGTTTGTTTATAAAAAAAATGATAATAATTAGTACGGCATGAGTGAAGTTCACCGGTTTCGCTTAAGAATTTTCAGTGATGCAAGATGAAATTATATTGTTGGAATAAAAATGTTGTTGTTTTTATGGAACAAGAACTAGGCACTCTCATATAGAAATTAGATATGGTGAAAAAATTCTATGCGAGCAGGACTTGAACCGGCGACCAGGTCTTTATACGACCTTGCTCTTCCAACCGAGCTCTCGCATTTCAATCCTGCACGTCGAAAATCTTCACCATATCCAATATCTATTGAAACGCATTAGGCATGCGTCACCTAACACCTATACCCACTATACGAGTAAGGTATTTGATTTAACCCATATTAGATGAAGTTGAAAATCAATTAAAGTGTAGGTTTCAAATCCTGCTCGCATGGAATTTTTTCACCATATCTAATTTCGAGTACTCTAGTACTAATTGCATCTGTGATGCTAAAAATCCAAAAAAATAAAATAAAGAACTAGGCATTTTCTTGTTTATTAAAAACAGCAAAAAATTTTCTTTGCCTCTAGAAATTATACTCTCTCTCTCTCAGCCTAAAGACGTCCACTGCTGGACAAAGGCCTCCCCCAAGGATTTTATCCATGGCGGGGTTTTGCCGTAATCGCCACGCTTGGCAGGCGGGTTGGCGATCGCAGTGTAATGGCATAGTACGCGGAAAGATGCTGCTGCCCATCCTCCGGTGTTTTAAATCCCTTAGTCGCCTCTTACGACACCCACGGGAAGAGATGGGTTGGTGCTATTCTAGGGCCACACCACAGGCCTAGAAATTATACACTGCAAAGCATTTACTTTCCTTTTTGCCCTGCATCTGTGACTGTTCGGAAAAATTACAACTAATCAATTATAATCAGTTGTTGTATCAAAGAAAACCAATACAAGAAATAAAATGTCCGCCACAATTCGGCGAAAAATATATCCGTCTCGCATCGAGGGAGTCATCCTGCGGCTACTAGAGTCCCGAAAGAGTTGAGCGTAAATCTAAAAAGTTCGCGGGAAAACAAAGTAATTTCCTCCATAGAGTTACTGAAGCTCCTTTTCTGAAGAGAGCGCGCTGATATATTTGTTTACAGTTTGAACTATCCTAAACATAAAGATGTATTTAAATTATATGTCAAAATTTCTCTAGATTAGCTGCATCCCGGGGTTCCGCTCAAATAAAAGAACCTTATGTGCTATTTCCGGTTATATTTTATCTGTGTACCAAATTTCATTGAAATCCGTCCTGCAGATTATGCGTGATTGGTAACAAACATACTCACTCTCATACATCTAAACTTTCGCATTTATATATGAGTAAGATGGAATAGCCCGCAGAATCGCGAAACTTAAGTGGCAGTAGGCGGGGCATATAGCTCGTAGAACAGATAGCCGTTGGGGCAGAAAAGTTCTCGAGTGGCGCCCACAAACCGGAAAACGCAGTGTTGGCAGGCCTCCCACTCGGTGGACCGACAACCTGGTCAAGGACGCGGGACGCGCATGGATGCGGGCAGCGCAGGACCGGTCGTTGTGGAAATGTTTGGGGGCGGCCTTTGTCCAGCAGTGGATGTCTTTCGGCTGAGAGTAAGTAAGAGTAAAAGATGCAATGGGAAATGTGATGGGATGGGAGTTTGTAGTTGATATATACATATTATCCTGTTTCCCGTGGGGACATATAGGCAGAGACTAACGATCTTCTCTTACTACGATCCTTCTTTTGCTTCCTCTTCACTTATCAGTCACTTATTCCTCTTACAGGTATACGGTCACGGTACTTTTGATCTCTCCTTTTATAAAAGGGTTTGCAGTAGTTATTATTAACGTTAAATATTCAAGTTTACCGCCGTTTTTTGAGATGCACTCACACACGAGAAAAAACGCATAAAGTCCACGAATATTTGTAGCGACCAAAACACAAATACATTTTCATATTTGTCACACAAATCTAGCATCCTATTACATGATTCCACATTGCTCATCCTCTATACCTACATAAAAGTTACTCTAACAATCTTCTTCGATTTGTCCAACGCGCCAAGTCATCGGACGAAATATCAATAAACTTTCTGGACACTTTTCCGCCTCCATAAACAAGGGTCTGCGATTAATTTTATCGTATCTTTAGAGCCCCTTTTGAATTTTATAAATAGCCTTCCGGTTGACGTTTAAGCGACTTAGCGGTTCCGGCGTTTGACAGTTTTCAAGTTGGCGCAAACAAGAATGTTGGGGACTTCGAATAATTCTGTGCAGTTTTAAACCCCGATGGAAAACGTAAAGTTGATGTTTCAACGTTCGAAAGCATGACATGTGATAAATTTAAATTTGGCAATAAACGACAATTCAAAATTAATCACTCTATGTGCTTAACTTTCTCTTAAATAATATTAGTTTTATTGAATAATTAGCCGCGGCCCGGGGAGTCACTTCCGTGGTAATATCAGGATAAAAGCACCTTCTGTGCTGTATCCGGTATATTTCTGCCCATGTACAAAATTCCATCAAAAATCCGTTCAGTAGATTTTGCGTGATTGAGTAACAAATATCCTCACAAACTCACACCCAAACTTTCGCATATAAAATATTAGTAGGATTCTGTGTGTCAAATATTTTTGTTACAGCAAAATATTGCAGCAACAACGTTGTCCGTTTAGGACCCCGCTATATATTTTTAAAACCCCCAAATGTATCATTGAAACAATTGAAACTGCTGAATGCAAGTCGACGATGGTCCCAAAACGTCAAAGGTCATTACGTCACAGCGTTTGTGTCATTAAAACATCACGTTGTTCGAGTTGAATAAGCCCATGTCGTAGCACACATTCGAAAAAATTGTAATTTTTCATGAAGAAATTTTCCTAATTAGAGTTTAATTACGAAGTGGAAAAATAATACAGGATATAGATTATGATGTTTATTAAGGTTTTAATCGTGTACTTTTTAATAAAAATACATATTTTCGGCTTAATTAATTCATAAAGGCACCGAAAATTTAGAAAAAAATTTTCAGCGATAACATATATATATATTTTTATATAATTAGTTAATATATATACTCTATCAAAGTTTTAAACAAGCACTTTTGTTTTTAGACTAATATTGTTAAAGATATTTGAGAAATAGTTGCTAAATCGGTACAAAATCTGTTCGATCCTGCCAATGAAAGTAGAACATTGTGTTGTGCAAACAAAATCTTATTGCAACGCGCACACGGCGCGGTTAAGTGCATATGAATGTTGTTTTTTGCAGCTCAGGTTGGACCTCGTCTTAATATAAAATTACGTCTCTGATATATAGACCAATGAACGAGTGACCACAAAACTTTGAATAAAAATCCAAAAGTAAAATGGAAACCACTTGGGAGTCTGGAACTCTTTATCTCACTTGCACAAACTCGCGAACTAAAAATTATAATAATACAATGTTTCTTGACCTAAAATGATTTTTCTTAACATTTAGGTACATGTTTTATTACGGTGGTGTCTCTAATACAAATAACATGTATTATATACCATTCCTTATGTTGTTTCCACTACTGAATAAAAAACATACGTAATAGTGGATACTAGCGGATCAATACATAGATATTTAAACTGTTTAACGGATGATTTTTTATTAGCCCATTATGAGTACTCCAATTCAACTTTCACTGCTGTTCTACTTTCCAATTCACTCGAATATTTAAGACGCAGTGTGCTCGGTTCGACTAAGCTAGCTTAGTCTGAACTAAGCACACTGCGCGCTAACGATGTGCGCAGCGTAGTCCGATTCAATTCCACATGCGGCGCTAAATATGAGGGTGTTGGTGTAGTATGAACCAGGTGTGAAGATAAAACAAAATATACTTGAATAAAATGTCCAAAACGTATACAAATTTATGTGATACTAGCATTTTCAGGACCCATTTCATCCACTTAAGGGTGGAATTTCCAAAATTCATTTCTTACAGCTCACTTACGCCATATAAAGAACATCTCTACAAATTTTTGAAGTTTCTTCAGTAATTTGATTAAGACTAACGTGAGAAATAATAGCGGGTATCCGTATTCACAATAGATAAACACATTTTTGGAACATTCCTCTAATTCGACTATTTACCAGTTTGATTTATATTTTATTGATGTAAGACATCTATTGGCGCAGCTTAGCAGTAAAATTTAATTTCGTGACGGAAAATGGCAGGACCGTCGTGCTACGATGCTCAGATGTTTTTACATTATCGGGTGTCGGAGGCAATTTTTTACTATTGAATTTTAACACAATTAAATACTAGACAGAAGTCTTTAGTCGTATTTCCTCATGACTGAGGGTCGTGGTCATTATATGGAACGAAACACACACAACGACTATCTTGACAATTTTAATGGAGTGGTTTGCCATTGCCTACTCCATTTTACTCAGTAGCTGATAATCATCAACTAGAATGCAGGTTCCCTCACAATGTTTTCCTTCACCGGAAGCAAGTGGTGGTCGATGAAAACTAACTTATGTACATGAGTCAGATTGATATACAAAACAAACTCATGTAGCACAGGCAGGATTCGAACCTGGGACCTTAGGCCCTACCACTCTGCCACCACTGCTTCATTAGACTTAATTCGACCAATACCTCTGTAATCACAAAGTAGCGATCAAGTAGTTAATAAAATAGAAATTGGTATTCAACGATATTATGTGTAAACAAACAGAACAAAATCCAGTTATTTGCGACATTTATTTTCCAAAATTCCCCTTCAATTCATTTCGTGACTTTGCAGGTCCCTTGAGGTAACCAACGCCGCATACCAATATCGGAAAATGTGAACTTGGCTCCTCGATTCCCAGACACGAAATGAATTTATCCGTTTTCTAAATAAAAATAACTTCTAAAATAAATATAAATCTTAGCTTATATTTTTTATGGATTATAAAATTTAATGCAGGGTTCTAACAAGAGTCCTTTATAAGAAAAATGTCTACTAAATTAACAGAAAAGTAATATTCTTTTTTGTTGTAAATTCTAACAAAATATATATCACTAGCTTTCGCCCGCGTGAATTTCCCACGGGAACAGTGCTTTTTCCCCAGAAAAAAGGTACCCTATGTCCTTCTCCGTACTTCCAGCTGTGTATGCGAAATTTCAGGAAGATTGGTTCAGTAGATAAAGCGTGAAGAGGTAACAAACAAACAAACAAACAAACTCACTTTTAATTTTATAATATTAGTTAGTATTACTAGCCGTGCCCCGGGACTTCGCTCCCGTGGGAATTTCGAGATGAAAAGTACCCTAATCGCTATTCCCGGTATTTTTCTACTCGTATACCAAATTTCAACAAAATCCGTCCAGTAGATTTTGCGTGATTGAGTAACAAACATCCTCACAGACTCACAACCAAACTTTCACATTTATATTAGTAAGATGGTAGAATGAAAATTCAGAAACTTGAAATATAATGTCAATAAATTAGGTAAAGAAATAAGATAAAGCTGATACCTCAATTTACTTAAAACATTAGAAAAATTACAATATTGTGTCTATAAATAATCTAGAAATTGGTCGTGTACTGCGAAAAGACGAGCAATTAGGGAGGCCGCGATATATCACCGAGTCGCCAGGTAGCCGCGTGGTAGTGATGGCTTCTAACGACTGCGGCTAACTCCATGTTGATACTAGCTCCTCGATATTAGACCTGATGCTCTTAGTTAATATAAGAAGAGTATATGGTACAAATTGATTAATTCATTACGTAATTACTACATTGGAACCTTCAAAAAATGAGTCTACATCTTCTTGAAAGGCCTGCAACACTCTTGTGATACGTCTGATGTTACAGTTGTTCATGAGCAGCGATGATCACTTACCATCTGGTTACGTAGTACTAATATTAATTCTGTGATCTGGTGACCCGCTTACTCGTTTGCCGCCCTATTTTATAAAAAAAAATCTTACATTAATTCATTCATTATTCATAACGTTATTGATAATTTTAACCTGTTTTTAGTTAAAATATTCCTTACCTCTTTCTAATATTTGACATTAAACGAGACAAAACAAAAAGTGATCTTTAACTTTTTATGAATCTGTTAGAGTTTCTTTGGATCGTTTAGTGTGTGAACGAAAGAAAAAATACGAACATCACGTTGTTTGGTCACAAATGTATGCCGACAAGAATAATAATCATACATACATACATATTATCACGCCTTTTTCCCGTGGGGGTAGGCAGAGACTAGCGATTTCCACCTGCTACGATCCTTACAGATCTCTCTCGCTTCCTCTACACTCATCACTCTCTTCATACATGCTCTCCGGTTATGGGTGGGTTATGGTTCCAGGTGGGTGGCATTAATAATCAATCATAGTAAAGTCTCACTATCTAAGTCTCTAATTTTAATTTTATTTATTACTGCGCATATTGTCCTGATTGTGTCCTGAGTGTCTATATTTATTTTATCAAAGTTTTTGTTTATTATAAATTTTTTTTTATTTTTATTTTTTCCTTCATTCTTTAATAGTGTTTACTGCACCCTACATTATTTTCATGTATATTTCCTGGGTCTCTATTGTTTCCCCTAATTTTTTGTACTCCTAATGTAGTTTGGTGCACAAACTTTTAGTACAACATTGTTTCGTACATTATTATGAATTCTAATTTAGTTTAGCCTATTTTTGATTCGCCTAAGTTTTTATCGCCGTATATTTACTTTTCAAATAAGTCATTAGGCCTAATAATTGATTATTTCTAATATTCACAAATACTAATTAATATTTCGTACAAAGCAATTAAGCACAAAATTGTAACACCTAATTATTTCTGTTATAATAATTTCTGATAATTATTACAAAGTATTTAAATCTAATAGGGGGGGGGGGGACTAAAATTAAACATTGATGGATTTGTGTTTGATAAATGTCGAGAAGTAAAAGAAAGTTACATTAGGCATGTGAACTAAAGCGTGCAGCATGCAAGCAAGCATACAGCATGCAAGAAAGCCTGCAGCATGCAAGCAAGCATGCCGGATGCAAGCAAGCATGCAGCATGCAAGCAAGCATGCAGCATGCAAGCAGGCATGCAGCATGCAAGCAGGCATGCAGCAAGCAAGCAAGCATGCAGCATGCAAGTATTTCTGGGTGGCTCCACCAGAAGACTCGCTCCGTCGGCCCTTCGATTCATTCGTGCACTCGACCTCGCTACGCTCGAGAGGTCGCCGGCTCGCTTCGCTCGCCACCTCCCCCCCTCGCTGCGGTTCGGCCTCGTGCCCTCATTTCTCTCAGGACCTCCTTCGCGAGCTTCTGGTTCCGCGCGAAGGAATAACACTCTAGTATAGGGCAAACTTGAGCCACGTGGAGTCGGGGTGCTCTAAGTCGGATCTGTGACTTGTCAAGATTTTTAGGAATTATTATTAGTAGTGCATTACTAACATCATTCTGAAAATGATTGACGACAGACTGGACTGTTCTTATCTCCGGCACTGTTGTGATAGACATGTCACAGTACCCATGCCGGTGAGAAATAGCTAATACTTAGTAATAATTAAATTTACTAATATTCAATTAGTTATAATTATAAGAAGTGATTATTACAGTAAGTAATAATTGTGCTCAAACAAATTTATACGAGGATATCGTTACGTGTAAAAAATTAAAAAGCCAAACTTGATTTTAGAACATCTAATAATAGAGACTCAAAAAATTGCATCTAATAATTATTAGGCTAAATTATTATTGTGCAAAAACATCAATTAGGCGAGACAATAATTGTGCATAACATGTTTAGGCCAATAAGGTTCGGCGAAGTGAAATTAGAGACAAAAATTTTAAGCGAAACAAAGGGCACCCATATTTCCTTCCACCCAAAGGTTGGCTGGAAGAAATTGCATTTGCGATAAGCCTTTGCGGTCATTTTTGTATTTACTTTTGTCTCTACTTTGTATGTTTTCTGTAAATGGTGCAATAAAGTGTTGATCTATCTATCTAATCTTGTACATACAATCTCCTACACACATCTCCATATTAGGGGATGAATTTAGGAGTTTGTGAGTAGGTACAATATGTAAGTACACCTAGCCTGGCTGTATTAGACTTACAATTACAAAAAATTCTGATTCATTCCGTAAATACATTTCATATAATTGAATAGCAATAATTCTCGTCACCGATACAGCAGATAGATTTCCATACAACCCGATTGAAATTCTAGTGTAGCTCACATAATTTATGCATGAGTTTTTAGATCTCTGTGTATGGAAAACAGAAAAGGGACGCTTTATCCAGATGTAACTCTTACAATATTGTAAATGCATGTGTGGAATCGTTTATCTTGATTGCCTTTAGTTAAAATTTCAAAGAGAGTTATCTAATAATGTCGTTAAAATTGTTATTTCAGCTACTTACACTATGTTGCTATGTTAAAAGTCTCCAAGTAATAAATCTAATGCATCGAAGTATCGAAGCTTGTTGTGATTTTTTTCTTTGATAAAATTAATTACCTACATGCAGTGCATACATCTATGGCCTAACCCAAAACCATGTGTAGATTATATACCTACTCGAAAGTAATTATTTAAAAAAATAATAAAAATTTTAAAGCGAACATTTGGTTTATCGCTGTCACGATCAAACTCCTAATATTTTAATACAATTTGACACACGTTGTCAGGTATGAACTGAATTAACCACAGGACTTTAAACAGACTCCGGGCTGGTGTCGGGAGATGCCGCGAAAACAGAGTTAGGTGGGGTTTCTCGGCTAATAATTTGTGTGGTTGCGGAGCTGTTCAGTCCATGGCCCATCTCCTATCATGTCCCAACTGCCCTTTGTCTTGTACAATAGAGGACCTTAATGACGCCAACGATAGGGCGGTTAAAGTTGCCACATACTGGTCCAAAACGATATAATTATAGCCATTTCGACTCGATAAGAAGAAGACTGAATTAACATAATAACATAGGTATTTTATCGAAGTGTTAACACGAGCAGAACCCTGGATGTAGCTAGTATCTATTTTAACACACAGCCTCTCAGGAATTTTCACAAAATTTCCTTTATAACCTCTCACAGGCTACGTTCTCGGCTCCATATTTATACTTTAATGGGATCTAAGTGATATGGATACAATTTCGTCCCTAGAGATTTTCTGATGCTATCAACACTATGAATTATTAATATTTCAGGTCGATGGGCACTTTAGATCCCAATGAGGTATTCAATAACCTTCAAGGGTACAAAGAACTGAATTAATGAGCAGATTTTGGAAATCGTAAACGCTGGAGTTGCTTAAGGAAGTTATGTCAAACTTCTTGAAAATAGAAGGAACTATCCTTATCAAGGTAAGTTAATAAGGATGACTCATTAAATATCCTTATTAACAAGGTTAGTTCTGTTAATAACTAAAGCTAACTATCCTTAGTTAGCTTTAGTTATATAAATAAGCTAGCCCCATAGTAAGTTTGTGTTATATAGGAGTATGTTATAACTAACACTTACTTACTCACTTACTACGCTGGCTCAGTGACCCCTACTTCTATTCTGCGCGGTGGCTCGCCAGTTATCCGCTCCCGCCTCACGAAGGTCAGCCTCCACAGTGTCTCTAACTAACACTGGTGTCAGATTACTAAAGTCGCTTAAAAGGATCTGACATGAGTTAACGACTACCGCCATCTAGTGGCAGCAGTCGTATACACACTAGTAAACTAAACAGTCAGCTATTGTCACAATGTATCTTGGAAACCATCGCGATGGTTTTCTTCACAGGAAGCAAGTTGAGGTCCATAAAAATAACCGGATATGAGTCAAATTCAGAGGTATCTTGTTGCGCTTGAGATCAAACCTTTCGGACGCAAGTCACCAACGCTTCAATAGTCAACGTTACTATTCATAGACACATGTATAGATAAACACCCAATACACAACAAGATAAATATAACAAAATAAATATACGACTGACAACTCACATAGGTAGCTCATGTCACTCGGAGGAATGCAAGGAATATTATGGTGGAATAAAGAAACTTACATGCATACATGAACCCTGAAACCATAACACTCCTTTTTTGGTCAGTCGTGTAAAAAAAATCTGGAAGCGATCATTATCCATTTTGATCTATCAGTCGAATAGGCGTGTCAACTGACTACACCATGGAAGTCGAATAAAAGAACCATTTTCTAAAAGGAAGCTCAAAACGATTAATTCAAAAACACAATAGATTTAATAAAATAATTTGCAAGAAAACTCAATTATTACGTGGAAATATGAATTACAAAGGTCCAACGCGGTCCATGAGATATGGTTTCAATTTTTCTTCGGCTCGCGAAGGGTCTAGCTATTATGGCGATGAATTATGTAATTTGTTATGCTTTGCGAGCATTGCACCCACGTCAACGGAGAGAAGGATTAAGTCTCCGAGTCTCCATTTATTTAACGGAATTGGCGAAAATTAAAATTATAAGCGAGCTACGGTTTTAATGGGATCGTTATAAGTTAGTTGGATTATCATAGTCGCATAATTTTTCATATTTCTTACATATAGGTGGTGTTCTTGGATTGTAAACTTACTGTGCTGTATGCTAGTAAGGTCATGAATACCTTGCAAGAGATATCAGTGTGAAGAAAGCTGAAATCTATAGCATATTAGTTATGGCTCCACTACTGAATTTCTAAGTACGAAATATCGATGTACGTTAGTTCTAAAGTATGTATACGATGTAGGTTAGTTCTAAATTATCCTAGCACTACGTATTCCAGTGCTAAAGTATCGAAGGTCAAAGTATGCGAGTATGATGTATTATGTATGCATTTGAACGAGCTACGACAGCAAAAAGTTCCTATGCTGAAAAATTGATTTGTTAAGCTTAGGTACTTTTAGAAAATTCCAAACATTGTATATAATTATTCTTAACACTCCTCAACCTTTAGAGCTGGTCTCCACCAAAGTGGAAGCGAAGAGTAATAGAATTTCGCTTTTCAATTTCAAACCGAATTCTGATTTTGTTAATGTAATTGTATTGGTTGTTGAAGCACATTATAATTTTATTTTTTTGTTTATTTATTAATCAAAGTTTAACCTGTCAGTACGGAAAACAAATTACAATGTAGGATAGCATTTTAAATAAGTATTATGTACATCTACTCTCCGGTTCGCTCAGATATGATAGAAAGAAAAATTCTTTATTCGACAAATTTTACACTAAATTTAACTAAATTCGTCGAAAAGGCTACCAGCTCCGCATGGTGCTAAGGCAGAAGCCAAAGCGCTGATTTTCAGCTGGTACCAAAAGAGGAGGTAAGGTGACTAAAATACAAAACAAATTGTACCTTGTTAAATAAAACAAAAATAATTGGTCAAGTGCGTGTCGGGCCACGCGCAATGTAGGGTTCCGAAGTAAAAATGCGGATACATGAACCTGTATTTACTTCCAGTTTTATATAACTAATGAAAATAACCTAAGTATATACTATCATAAAAATAAAAATTGTTCCTACGAATATTTTTCATACTAAAATCAATCGTCTAAGTTTATCGTCTATTACTCATTAACGTGTAAAGTCTACATTACCGTGATAATTTTCCTTTAAAATTCACTATATTTGCTAGTTACTATAATCTTTTTCATGTATCCACCCTCCACCATTTTCCTGTTTGAGAGGAGGGACACTTGACTCTAACAAAATTTAGCACTTTAAAGTTAAATATTATTAAAGCAAACGGATTCCTAAAACAAAAAATGGTCTTTACATACTTATAATATTTTTAAAAGACCTATCAAATGATACCCGGTGATATAATCAAAAGAAAAAAAAACATTCCCACTTTAGGGTTAGGGGAAGCCCCCTAAAAAAAATTTCGTAATTTTATTCTACAGTTAACTCCGTGTAATGTATGTATATCTATACCAAATTACAGTTTTCTAGTACTAGTAGTCTCTGAGATAATCTGCGGACAGACAGACGGACGGACGGACAGACATGACAAAACTATAAGGTTCCTTGTTAACTTCGGAACCCTAAAAACATAATTGAAGATTTAAAAGCAGTATGAGCAGATGAAGATCGGCATTTAGGTAATTTAAGTCAGGTGTTCATAGAGCAAATTAAAAATCAATGTTTATCCAACAAGCCACCAACGAACGAAATTAGGATTTTTGTTATGGCGTACCATGACGGCTTCTGCCGGTGAAATTTAATTGAATAATGACTTCCTGAACAAAGCCTTCACACGCGAATGGCGATTAATCTCGCAAAACAACAGATAATGAAAACAGATGAATATACGCCGCCCGCTTATGACGCCTTTGTTCTTATAAATTTTAGAACAAATACTCATAGTACACCAAGGAGCTAGGAATGAAATAGAGCTTAATGCCTCGTATTCACAGTTTTAAGTCCCGCATAAGTTTCCACGATTTCCACTTGCAACGATCCTTACAGATCTCTCTCGCTTCCTCTACCTTCATCACTCTTTTCATATATGCTCGCCGATTACGGGTACTTCTAAACATTCCCTTTCTAAGGAGGAACGCGATCTAGTCGTATGATTTTATTTACCCATATGTAAATTCAGTTATTAATTCGTTTGACTGTAACCAAAAGCTTTAGGAAACCCATCTTTGAATTCAACTATTAGGCATTATAGGGGTAACTTCGGTTATCAACTATATGCTCGGCAAATACAATGTTTATGTTCCTAACAACCACAGTATTATCTGACATACAAACTTGCCCTCATACGTGAGCCGAATTCATATAGCTCTGAATGAAGCAAAAGGTTTTACAAATATTACTGGAATGCAAAAGTAGCACGCGTTATATAGTCAAAATATTGCCGACTACCTCTTGCCCGCGACTACGTCCGAGTGGAATTTATTCTGGTTTTCTCAGGTTTCAAGTGGCGTATAGTTTATCTTGACCTGTGTCTGAATTTAAGTTAGTATTTCAGCTGTAACTGTTAAAACGTCATCAATTTTCCAGCAGTACTTTTTGTGTGATATGCATGCATATGTGCACGCGTACAAATAACATACAAACATACTAAAAAGCATTGACCAAAACCTGGACTAGATTTTAAATCTAACTTTTATAGCACGAGTCAAAAATCGCGCGGAACAGTTTTCGTTCTTTTTTGCAATTTTTGCTTCAAAATTGTTAGTCTCACCCACGTGCATTTTTAAATTTAATATTCTTTGTATTGCATCCGATGCGAGTGCGTCCTGGAAATTACAGAAGCGTAGGAAAACATAAATTCTACGTGAGAACCAGTTTTGATTCCACCGGGGGCAATCCAAGAGAATGAAAAGTATTACTGTTTTATGCTTATGGAATGTGTTTATTATTTTCAGTTGCTTTAAGTAGGTACCTATTTTTCAGCAGTAATAAACTGATTTTATTTTATCCTGTCCTACCTAATATTATAAATGCGAAAGTGTGTTTGTTTGTTACCTCTTCACGCTTTTTCTACCAAACTAATCTTCCTGAAATTTCGTTAACACATAGTTAGTAGTACTGAGAAGAATATAGGGTAACTTTCATTCCGGGAAAAAGCACTGTTCCCGTGGGAAAATCACGTGGGCGAAGTCGCGGGCAAAAGGTAGTTATCTATAGCATCCAATTAAAATCCAGAAAATGACAATGAGCAATTTTAAGATGGTCTGACGATTATATTAAAATCTCAGGAAGATAATGGACCATTAATGGACGCAGGCCTCATTCAAACAAAATTTGAAAGAACAATCAAAAATTCAAGGATTGTATCAGGCTTGGTCTAAGCTTAATCCTCCTCTCTCCTTCAGATAATGATTTAGATCAATTAACTATGGAGATAGAATTAATACGAAGATATTAATGTAAATTTGACTACTCCTTAAATCACGAATGCGATCACTAACCTCGTTTATCCAGTCCATTTACGATAGAGTCTAAGTTGGACCTTATAACAAATTCTAGGACCTGTTTAAATATTTGAGGCTCTTACATTGCATGACCCCACATTAGAGTTGGACAACTGATGACCATAATTGGACTTTTTCAAATTTCAGCCCATTTTAGACCATTCAGCTGAAGCTATGTATTGTAAAAGTCCAGCCCGTTGGACCTTTCTATGGCCCTCTTAAAAAGGGCATGGGTCACTCCCGAAGTACCTACACTAAAAACCTCTTAACGATGAGGAACATACTCTCGGGTTTATGAGCACAAGTTTCAACCTTAAAACTGCCTTAAATATTTAACCAGTGATTAATTAAATATGGCTTTCACCTGAATCTAAAAGCTTTTATATGACTGCTTTAACGGTAAGAACAGCAACTTAGAAGCAAGAAGAATTTATTTTACATTTATTGTACACAAAATCTACATACATACTAAGCATTGTCTGCAAGCTCATTTTTAGGATATATGAACGAGCAAATTATTAAAAAATAAAAAACACGACTGACAACACACATAGTCTACGTCACTCGGAGGAACTCAATCAATAATCAAATCAAACAAATGCAAGGAATCTAAAATACCTCTCACATCAAAATCCGTTCAGCCGTACAGGACTTATGATGAATTACTGTTTTATTATATGTGTAGATAAAGAAACTTACATACATACATATATGAGCCCTAAAAACATAACACTCTTTTGGCCAGTCGTTTAAAATGTTTATTGAAAAATGTACAACATATCAAAACCAATAAATTACAAATTCTACAGGAGAGCCAAAAAACTTCAAATTTCTTTTTCTCTATAACTTTTTTTTTATGTTTTTTTTTTAACATTTGTAAAAGGCTGATTTACTATGAATTTAAAATACCTATGCCTTTGTTTGAATAACAGTAATATGACCACCAGAATGACCCTTGAACAACCGGTTGAATTTAAACAGGTGTAAAGAGTACATAATATAGAAGTTACTTCATAGTAAAGTACGTAAGTAATTTACAACAAAAAAATCCAGCTGTTTTTTGTATCATTGTGGAATAAAATGTTGTGGATAGTGTTCGTGCTGTGTTACACTTCTGTCAATGTTTATGGATTTAGACCAGATAGACATAATATATCAGGTACTTGTATGCATTCAGAACATAAATTATACATAGAACCTACAATACCTGGCAAAAATGAATATAACGTAATGCCGTGTAACAATTTTTTTTGATATATCATATTCAAAATATCTATGAATCATCTTAACACTACAATATCTGAATAATGGCTAACAAATAGTTTATCACACAACATTGGTATGGCAAAACGTTGATTTTTACCTAAGTACTATTATATTATTTTCAATTTCAAAATATCATCAAATTCTGGTTAACAAATGCAACACACAACATCACGTAGTGGTATGGCAATTAAGTTGATGTTTACGTGCATTAGTATCTCTCTATCATATATCTATGTATCTACCTACGATTCACGAAAAAATATTAAGAAGACAACCAAAAGTTTGTTGCGCCGCGCCGCCTCTTCTCCACTTGCGCTTTGGAGGCGGTTTTATGACGTCAACTAACTAAAAAACAAGAATGTGACGATTTATAAGTGCTATTTTTAAGCCTATATGAATAAAAATAATTGACTTTGACTTTGAAAATACGTCCAGCTTTTTTCGTGTTAGACTATGACGTCACATGCCCTGCTTGCTGTAGTAGTCACCATTCTAGAACCATTTCTCTTTAACCAACTTCAACGGCGATTGGTTCAACTCAATATCTTCTTTATATATTAACTTTAGCGCTCGCACCTACATTGACGGCAATAACTGAAAATCTGTGTTTCTGTACTAACGTGCAGAAATATCACTGAGTTATGGCCATTTTGCCTTGCTACAGCACTCTAATGATGATGTAATTTTTGATTAGTTTAAGCCTTTGTTTAATAGTTTAAATAAACTTATTCTATTCTAATTGTTTTGTGCCACACCCACTGCCACTCGATTGTGGTGTGTTCATTCACTTCATTTTATGTTTTCAATAACCAAATATACACATACAAAAGTTCCAATTCTATTGCAAACATATGCGTCATCAGCAGATGACGCATATGTATTGGTGCTCCAAGGGCTTGTCTGAAAACTCAGCTGAATGCATGAATCTAAGTAAATAATAACGTTATTATGACGTTATACGAGTTAATATGGTAATTAATTTATTCTACTGTGTTTGTTCAGTTGCACTGTTGAACAATAACCACACGGCTTTTTTATTACCATAAGATTGATTGACGCATTTCAAAAAACATAATGAATAATGTTGTTGAGATGCTGGATGTAGGCTTTTACTGATCTATGTTGAAATTTCTTATGTCTGAACTATAGAGATATTATCCTGTCGTAATAATCAGCTCTATGGATTTTTATTTATTTAGGTTTACCATTGGTTGCTACAATATAACATTACAAAAAATAGTAATAGTAGTTTATTTATGCTTATTGTGCTAACCTTTTAAGGTAAACTCTCCTTGTACAATTATTAACTGATATACATGAAATAAGGCGGAAGAGATATTGCAAGCCTATTACAAAAAAAAAATCCAATTATTATGCTATTATTTACAAATTATTAGTCTGACTTTTAGATATGATTTTTTGCCATCCTTATGGTTTTGGTTAATTGTAATCAGAGTTTATTCCTGCTGATCCCCTTAACTGATCCACAGACTATTATTTTTATTTTTTTTAATTTTAGTCTAACCTGTTGTGTAGGTAATCCTTACCATTCCTCTCTGATCTCCTTGATCCTTCTGTGTTTCTTCTTTTTGCGATGGATTGATCCGTAATAAAAAATATATAACTGATCCACTAGGGTATCAGTTTAAGAGAATCTGAAGGTCCGTAAATCCGTATCCATGAAATTATATTTTTGGACATTCTGTACTTAGTCATACATATTTTTGATGCACAGATAACGAAGATGGTATTCCCAGTTGCGGCGAGAATGAAATTATGACATACGATAGGAAAATATGTCCTCCCAAATCTTGCCGGAGTCTGTTCGTCTCGTACCGGTGTCTAGATGCCCCTCCGGAACCTGGGTGTGACTGTGTGGACGGCTTCCTCAGAAATGACGATGGGATTTGCATACCAAAGGATAAATGCCCTAAAAGTATGTAAGATATCTGAAAATGTATCGATAGTTGTACCTTTGTTGTCTTTTATCTTTTCGATAATACTTAGACAAATCTACCGGGTGCGGCGATTGAACTGTCCGTCTCCTTGTCTAACTGGTATAAAATTCGAACCATTATATCAAATGCCGCCAAAATTTCATACATGTTGGTCTTTGACATGTTCTCGCTCATCATGTGAAGTGATTATGTTGTAAGAGAAACACATTAGAATTTGAAACAATGGATTTAAAACGAAATTCCAGTGTTTTGCTCTTCATTTGGAGGGAAAATCGAATATCGAAATACGTCGGAGCGCTGCCAAATCTTCAATTGAACGAGAAATTTGTGCATCGCACTATTCAACGTTATAATAAGACTGGTAGCGTTAAGAAATGCTGTAGTGCAACGGCGCCAGCAGTTGTCTAAAAGGTGCGTCATCGTTTACACAGAGATCCAGCGCGCTTCAGCAAACCAGCTCGCGCAGGATCTCAAGGGTGAGCGATCGCAGCGTTCGTCAGCTTCTTATTGAAGGAACAGCTTAAAGTCAAACCATTTAAAAAAAAACCTTCTCAGGAACTCACTGCTTAAGTATCAATATTGTGATTTGTGCAACTGTCAAACTGTTAGGTGATTCGCTTTTTCTGCCTCTGGTTGACAAGAAAAAGCGCACAATATAGGTACAGTATAAACGCCACCTGTTGAGAAAACATTTTGCGTTTATACTGTTTTTTTTTCTTAATTTAGCTGTCAGAAAATCGTTTAAATATTGGCATACTTTCGACTGGTAAAGTACTCATGATTATGAACAACTTTTTGTATAGGACAGACAACTCAACCCGACCTAAAAAAAAAACATTTTGGGAGAGTAGATATTGTATATTAGTTATGGATGGTTACATTTATCAATTCATAGTGTTATGAACTGATATATGAAACCATAGTTGCTCAATTATTATATGTGGACAAAGTCTTTTAACACTATTTAAGACGATTTGTTAATGTTTGTATATATTATTATCAATTTAATAGGTAATGTAACTGCCACATGGCAAATCTATCCCACTTATGGGAGTTGCCCGCGACTTGCCATGGGCAAAAAAATGATAATAATAATAGTATTATTATGAAATGGTGTGAAAACAATAACTTTACCTTGAGCTGCTGATGTGGGGTGATAAAGGTTGTAGGTAAATAATATCCTGGTTGAGACACAATAAAAATAAGGTTTATTTTATAACTTACAACACACTAGTACACACATATGCCCTCTTGTTAAAACTAGCCACAGTAGACCAAGCTGGGTCGCTATAGGTTCTATGTACTATACTAGATAAACCATAGGATACTGTTACCAAATTACATCAAATAAGGTTAATTTTTGTGTCACCATGGAAATGCTAGACTTAAATTTACATAAGAATTATCTTCGCTGAGACGATGCTAAGTTAAATATTTCTAATAAGATAAAGGCTACCTGGAGGTCTCTTATGCAGGATACCTGGGTGTTCCTTCTATATGAAATCCAATTCTTCGACTCGACGGCTTCGGGGAAGATCAATAAAAATTTGGTTCCATCACAAAAGGATGAAAACCTATCCCGTACAAATTAAATGGTACCGATCCAAAATAATATACTAATAATGACGAAGTAAGGTTATCAAAATTAAAACAACAAATTCAAAATATCCCGTCCGCTGAAACAACAAAATTGGTTTGATTAAAACACATGGCATTAAATTTTCTAACCTATTCCAAACTTAGTCAGGAATGCTTACCGGCTCTGACCAGGACTTCGTCAGAAACTCGCAGTACATCCCTCCACCCATTTAGAATATATAAAAAAATTAGGAACTGCCGACACGCGGTCCTGAAAAGAACAAAAAGTTTTTGTCACAATTTCGTTAGTGACGACGGAAGACCTCACGTCTTTCTGACTCACTTCGTGAGCTGAAGAATACTCACTCTGAAGATCATCAGTTTATCATCAGAGCCCGCCAGCCATGCGCCCCCAACCAGGGAACCTCCAAGAGCTTCCAAAATGCCATCGTACCGGACTACGACATTCAAGCTAATGATGATTGACAGATGACAGAACACAACCTCGATTTGACGTTGACGTTTGGAAACGTTTTGTTACAACAAACATCGATGTCTTGCGTTCAGAAAAAAAAAAAATTAATAAAGAAAATTTTACAACGTGACAATACCTCCCTCCTAAGTAAAAAGGCTTTGCTAAGCAACAGCTAAGTAAAGCCGTAGCTGCCCTCAGCGTTCTACAAAAAACTACTTAATTCTACTGTGTCTCACAAAAAACAAAACCACCAGTCCAAAAAAAAAATAAACCAACACCAAAAAAAAATAACACTCATGCATGTGTTAAAACTAACCTCACTTCGTCAAAAGCTCTGCTAACGAACAGAGAGAAAAAATCCAATCTAATCCCCTTGAAATAATAAAACAAACAATAATGGAACTATGGTAATTACCATAAACCAATAAAAAATCCTCTGCATATTTTGGCGACCAAAACAAAATCGAAATAAAAAAAACCAAAGATTCTACTGTCAGCAGTGAACCAAAAAAAAATATATTACCAAATATGGAACAAAACGAGCCAACTACTTGCTCAAAAAAAACACCGTCAATCATACAGATATAACAGGTAAAATTGGATCAATGTCCAAAAATAATGCCACTGAAAAATGCAGCGAACCAAAATTCAGACCGAAGTCTTGCAAAACACCGGACCGAAATCCTAAAAAGTTGTTCCTACATGTAAAACAAAACAATGACTAGCGCTAGTACAAAATAATTACAGTAGGCAGCAACAACAGTTCCATATTCGTCGTAATTGGGTAAATAACCAATAATATCACTAACAGCCTGCGCTCCTCTTACCACTCCACTTTCACACATCACTTACATTTCTCGCAGAAACAAAACCATGGCCTCATCTTCCATACCTTCTTTTATTCGTTTTCACTCCCTCCTTTCATTCTTAGTAGTAAAACGGCCACTTCCGTTTACCACGTTCCTATCACTTGTGGGCGATAGTCGAGCTACAGAGACTCACTGGTAGTCGCAACTGTGGCGGCACGACGAGCACGCGTACAGGTCGTGCGTCCACGGAACAAGGACACATACAGATGTGCCTTTTCTGCAAGCAGAGAGAACATCGGCTGCTGTGTTTTCAGTGGCGGTGCGGTGAAGAATTTTCCGAACGGACCGCACGTCCACCGTTCAGAGAAATTACAAAAAAAAATTGTCCACACAAAATAGCAGGTAATAAAAAAAATAAGGTAAAACCCTATTAAAAAAACTACAGACCTTTGAGGTCTTTAATATGCCAGGAACCAAAAGGATGACCATCCAACCTTTCCAGTTCATAAACCAAATTGGACAAAACAGCTTTAACCCTGCACTTTTCGTACTTGGGAGCTAATTTTGCCATCTTAAATTTTGCAGCATCGCTCTGCGTATAACAACGTTTCCACACAATATCCCCTACAGAAAACTTTTCCTTCGCCTTAAATTGTAATATCTAGAATTTACTTCATGTGCTCCCAATAAGTGTAGCCTAACCTTGCCAAAAATATCCTTTAAACAACCTAACTCTCCAGCATATTCGTCGCGGGGCATAACTACGTCATACTCCGCTCCATATTAGTTACCAAAAAAAAAACTTAATTTTCCAATTTAAAACAGTTTAAAATTCAAAATAATTTTTTTATTTGAAATGTTAATAAGGAAGCATAATACACTTATTTCCATTGGTGACTCACAATGATTACCTTAGAACCGTGAAATTTAAAGTTTACAATTAGTTATAGGTTTTCCCGCTTAGGTATAAGTTATATTCTTAGCATATGAAAACTTTGGGACAATAATTTCACAAAATATGCTAAATAATATGTAGTGCAGCATAAACAAACCAAATTCTTACCATAGGGAAACAGTCACAATTATGTATGAAATATCAATTTTTCAAAAGCACATGTTTATAACCTAAGAACATATGACAAGTTATGTTAACTTATGGTTTTTACCAAAATAACACAATAAATGCTAAGTGCAGCAACTAAACCCTACAATTAATGTATAATTGTATGCAAATACACAAAACAAAACAACTTTTATAGTGAATCTGTAAGTTAACAAACTAAGTTAAATTTCAGCAAGTATGGTGGCACAAAAAAAAATCCCCCAAACAGCTCTAACACCATTTAAAAAAACTGAGCACCATGTACCCATAAAATACAACAAAATAATTAACCGTGGGCGCCATTTGCTACATGGCAAATCTATCCCCTTATGGGAGTTGCCCGCGACTTGCCATGGGCAAAAAAATGATAATAATAATAGTATTATTATGAAATGGTGTGAAAACAATAACTTTACCTTGAGCTGCTGATGTGGGGTGATAAAGGTTGTAGTAAATAATATCCTGGTTGAGACACAATAAAAATAAGGTTTATTTTATAACTTACAACACACTAGTACACACATATGCCCTCTTGTTAAAACTAGCCACAGTAGACCAAGCTGGGTCGCTATAGGTTCTATGTACTATACTAGATAAACCATAGGATACTGTTACCAAATTACATCAAATAAGGTTAATTTTTGTGTCACCATGGAAATGCTAGACTTAAATTTACATAAGAATTATCTTCGTTGAGACGATGCTAAGTTAAATATTTCTAATAAGATAAAGGCTACCTGGAGGTCTCTTATGCAGGATACCTGGGTGTTCCTTCTATATGAAATCCAATTCTTCGACTCGACGGCTTCGGGGAAGATCAATAAAAATTTGGTTCCATCACAAAAGGATGAAAACCTATCCCGTACAAATTAAATGGTACCGATCCAAAATAATATACTAATAATGACGAAGTAAGGTTATCAAAATTAAAACAACAAATTCAAAATATCCCGTCCGCTGAAACAACAAAATTGGTTTGATTAAAACACATGGCATTAAATTTTCTAACCTATTCCAAACTTAGTCAGGAATGCTTACCGGCTCTGACCAGGACTTCGTCAGAAACTCGCAGTACATCCCTCCACCCATTTAGAATATATATAAAAAATTAGGAACTGCCGACACGCGGTCCCTGAAAAGAACAAAGTTTTTGTCACAATTTCGTTAGTGACGACGGAAGACCTCACGTCTTTCTGACTCACTTCGTGAGCTGAAGAATACTCACTCTGAAGATCATCAGTTTATCATCAGAGCCCGCCAGCCATGGAATTTCCAAGAGCTTCCAAAATGCCATCGTACCGGACTACGACATTCAAGCTAATGATGATTGACAGATGACAGAACACAACCTCGATTTGACGTTGACGTTTGGAAACGTTTTGTTACAACAAACATCGATGTCTTGCGTTTAGAAAAAAAAAAAAAATAATATACCAGATCAAATTTTACAACGTGACATAACTTTATCTCACTGCACGCCTTTAACTGTCAGTGCAGTGAGTTCCTGATTACTTAAAGAAATTAATAAATGTGTTATGTGTGTGTGTTATGAAATTCGAACTCAATGATACTTATTAGATAAGACTTTTTAGTTAAGACTTAATAAGTTACTTTGATTTCCATAAACATTGTTCGATACACCACAAATATAACATAATTTCCTGTTACAGAACGAAAAACAAAATAACTTTTCCGGATCAATTAAAAAAGTTGTTTATTTTTTAATATTATGCGAGTTCCTACCTCTGAAAAGGCCTTCACTGTATTTACCCACAAATCTCTGTAGGATAGCGGCATTATGAATATTTACCATTTATAAGTAGGACAGATGGACGGAAGGACAGCGTAAAGTATGTACAGAACCTAATAGGAAACCCAAATTGGTTACCATCCTCAGACTTGGTCCTTTTTTACATTCGAATAATTTTTGATTGGATATAAAGCTACGGTATTACTTGAGATTTAGCAGCGCGTGTTTTTTTATGAAATAACGAATGTGATTTTGGACGGATTCGTTCAAAATATTGTTTTTTGGATTTGCGAGGTCGGTTTGGAGTTTCGAGCGTTGCCTGTTGATAGATAGATGTATAGATAAACACTTTATTTCACCATTTATTGAGAATAACGTACAAAGTTGTAACAAAAGTAATTGCGCAAAGGCGAATAGGGGACCGGACAAGGTATGAGAAATGTTAAAAATATGTAATTTTATGATAGAATACATATATATATATGTATATTAAACACATTTTGCGACTTTTCAGCACGAGTTTATTCTCAAGAGCTAATTTATTCTAGTTCAAACTTTTAGGGAAAGTCCATTTTCTACGCGTGACGTCATATGAATCGTACGTTTAGTTAGGGGCGTTTTGGTATCGTCCAAACATCGCTTAAAAATGTGAATTGTGGAGGTGATTCTTTTACGAATGATTCTATTATTGTGAGATATTTCAAAGAAGCATCAGAAAAAAAGTAGTCCAATTTATTGAGCTTTATCGCGGGCAAATGCACTTTCTTCCAGCCAACCTTTGGATACACAGAGATGAGGAAAGTGAAAAGTGCAGTAAACATTATTAATGCCTTCTAATACCATAACCTAAATTGCAGTATTTTACACATTTAATTATTTACAAGATTTTTATTTTTATTTAAAAAAAAACTAGCCAAAGTATTCCGTGTCCAAAGGGCTGGCAGCTTCTTTCGCAGAGCCTAACATACAGCTTGGCAATGCAGCCAGCCCTTTAGGCACGTTGCCGCGGGGCCACGCTCGTGAGGAGCTTTATAACTTGTATTTTTTTCGGCTCCTTAATTTTTAATTTGTTTTTAAATTACTTTAAGATTTTTAAATTAAGTATTTTCATTTCATGTTATATGGTGCAAGAATGGCCACTTTAATTTATATATAAGTTACTAACACATTTACTAACAAATTTGAGTATCTGTTACTTAATAAATATTTCATTCATTCATTCATATATTCTATCCGTGTGCCAAATTTCATCCCTGTCCGTCAAGTAATTTACATAACAATAGGTTCGACATTGGGGCCTTCAAGAAACGAGCCTACGCTTTCTTTGAAAAGTTGGAATCGCCTAGTACATAATATCTAGATGGCATTGCCAGTGCGTCCTGTTGGATTGCTGGTGTCCATTAACTGCGATGTTTGCACAACAGGCAACCCATATGCTCGTTTGCCTATAACAAGCTAATTATTAAAACATAAAAAACGACTGACAATTCACATAGCCTATGTCACTTTAATCTAAAAATACCTCTCACATCAAAATCTGTTAAGCCGTTCAGGATTTATGGTGGAATAAAGAAACCATACATACTATACTTACATTATGTAACTTACATACATGAAGGCACCTGAAAACATAACACTCCTTCTTTGCCGTCAGTTGTGTAAAGCACAGAGAAAAAATCTTCACATAATATTCCCAACTGTTGGTTATTAAAGATCAATACAGTTATAGTGAGATTAGAAGGTAAATATAATCAAATCGATCGATCCTATTGAGAATTATTATTTTTTATTTTATTTGGAAACTAACCGTTTATCATCACTAATTAAACAACTTAAAAAAATAACAGTAAGCTACTTAAAAAAATTGGATTAAATAGGGTACAATATTGAGAAGTATGAGCTTACCAAAAAATGAGAATATAATAAAAAGTTAATGAGTTTTTTCGGCATTTCTTCTCAGCAGTGGTCGTTCCAAAATGCTAGCAGTTTGTGGCTGTAAGATTTATAACACTGTGTCACCATTAGCCTTTTAATGTCCCCATTATTGGGGCACTATCCGTCCTTATGGATGGATAAGGAGAATAATTAGTTTTTAGATAAATCGTTTATTTGATGCCACAAAATAAAAATAACAATAAAATTCTTTTATTTCAGGCAGAACCCATAGTGTTAGTAACAAAGACAACTTATAACTTGTAACAAACCCTCTACCCAACGTCTCCTGGAAGAATGGTTACCGCAATCCCTGGTTACGTCACCCAGAAGTAACTATTCTAACCTACTCATTATCTATTCTTATTTGATTTATCTTTAACCTAGCTTGAGAATAACCTAAAAGTGTGTTTACATATTAGTTCCCGTAATATTATGAGTTGTGCTGTGATCTCCGAGTGTAGTACCCTGATTGTATTCCTCATGAACCCTGGATCTTTTCGAAGTGCAATGTCGGGAGTCTATTATTATTACCTGGATTAAATATCTTACTACTATGTACTGTCTGTGTCTTAACCAACCTTATCTACATTACAGGAATTACAGATAATGCTAAGGACTATCTGTTTTCCTTAGAAATTAAAACTAAATCTTACTTGGCTAACTTATATTATTGGTTTGTCTTAAATATACACCTAACGCTACTAATTATTAAATGATTGATTATAAGGTGAGCCATGAGGTCCTTCCAACTTTTGAAATACCGCAACTTTGAAAAGATGTCTACAAACATATGTGTGTTCCTAACGCTTAACTTAGATAGGTGAGTATAAAGTATATGACCAATGGAAACATACAGATGATGGTTTTATTTGCTTTAATAGAATCTCTCAGCTTATAGTTGGGTCTAGTATGGACCAGAATGCCCACCTCGTAAGGAATGTTTATATAAGTAAAAAAAGTATGTATTTCTTAAGGTCGGTAAAAATATGTAAGTATGGAAAATGCAAATATTGCTACAAAATTGATAATTCTCAGCTTTATTAGCTGGATCTGGCTATGGCAAACATGCCCCTCCGTCCGCATGTTACAGTAACCTTTCTTCCTGGGACTTGGACAGGTTCCCTCCAGATGTTCAGCTATTATATCCTTGCTTTCAATATGAATAATGGATAATTTCTAGGTCTGAACATAGTTTAGTCTGTCTGTCTTTGTTTAATTAAATAAAACAGAGAGGAGAGACAAAATGTCTCCAAGTGATTTATCAGTTTCACAATTATGTATTTATCATATATATTGTGATCAGCTGAGCTCTCTTTATTTTTATGTTAAAATCTAAATGATTAACTATATATCATATATGAATTCAACCTTACAATTCATTAATGGGATACTTACTGATAAATCTGATCTCTGAAGGAGAAGTAAGTTATTAAAATTAATTATTAATAGGGATAGTGGTGATGTATTCATACTTTAATTATGTTAGTATTATAATGTGGGTTTACCAACAAGTGGTAATAGGTAAGTTAACTGTGCAGTAGAGAATTAGCATTAGTGATGTGCCGTTCCCAAATTTCCGTTCCTGAATATTCCCGGAACCATTTGAGGAACGCCAGTGCAATCTGTATTTCCGGTCATGAATGTTTCCAACCTTTTTTGGGGAACATTCCCGTGTTTCTGAGAACGTTACTTGCAAAGCTGGAATTGACTTTATAGGATTACTAGCGTTTGCCCGCGACTTCGCCCGCGTGAGTTAGTTGCTTAGATAAATAGTATCCAACATTTTACCATTACTAACCATTGTGTTGTCATTTAAAGTTGCTCCCTGGCTGCTTTTTAACATTTCAAGATTCGATTGTGCGCATTACATTACATTTATATTACAACATTCACCGATTCGATTTTGATTATGCCATTTTCAGAATGTCACTTTCGTAACTAAAATTACTCCTCATTGTGCAAAAAGTCGTTACATTCGCAAAATGTCACTTTTACCAAAAGGTGGACACCTTCGCAAAATGACACTTTCGCAAAAAGACACCTTCCCATGAAGTCACCTGTGCAAAAGGTCATCAGACTTTCGCAAGCCAATGTCTCTTTTGCAGACAATGTCACATTCGCATCCACAGGAATCGTTTTCGAAAGTGACATTTTGCGTAAGTTTCCTTATACGAAAGTGACCTTTGCGAAAGTGACGTTTTACAAATGTAACCATCTATAAATGTGACAGTTTGTGAAAGTTACCATGCGGAAGTAACCTTTTGCGAAGATGTCATTCATATCATCATCAAGTGAACAATTTTGGTCCATGAGAGCTCGGCAATATTATCTACAAAAAAGGTCACTTCGGATTCGGTGAAACTAGAAATCAATTCTCATCGTCTAGAAAGTTGCCTTTATGTATGTCTGTAGTGAATGGAGTTGTCGGTATGGCAGAAACATAATGAACGTAGGGAGTAAATGCAGTTGAAAGCTGCATGAGCATTAGACCGCCTAATATTGATGTTAGAGAAATGTGTGGAATGAAGGGATGTTGTGACCTGGGTGGCAACCGTGTATATAGGTCGACTCCCTTTTGTGCGGTATGTAGGACCTAAAGATATACCTAGGACTCGGATGAGACTTCGGTTAAAACGGCCTATATATATATATATATATATATATATATATATATATATATATATATAAAGGGAAGATTTCAACAATTCGGCATCTTGACGGGGCTCGAGAATCGCTTACCTCGCTTGCGAGTTGAAGGCTTCTCCTGGTGATCACCAGTTTTCTTCGGAGTACAGCAGTGACAAGGAATATTCTGGAAGATCTGCGGGAATCTCGTAAGGGCGCGCGCGCGGCACTGGAGGCGCGGGACACACGCAATCTCAATGACATACGGAACGAGACTGAATTGCGATAATTGGCGATGCACTTCCTTCCGCGAGGTGCAAGTAGACCTCCATCTCGGTCTTTCATTTGCTCGCTAAAAGGGACAGCGATACCAAGGTGCCTTGTTACCGAATTGAAGAGAAAAAAAAGAAATTATATAAAAATTGGAGGCTGAAGGCCTCAACATAGCTCCCCGCCTTGAAAGGTCCAGAGCTTTCAAATTAAAATATAGACAAGAAGCTAGGTGGATAGATTAGAGGTAATAGCGGTCTGAGAATATCAGCGAATCGATATCTACTGTAGAAATTATGATTAAATAAGCGGTTTAATTAGAATTGCGGTTTGATTAAATGATGCGGTTTGATTAAATTGCGGTTTTGATTAAGTTGCGGTTTGATTAAATTGCGCTTTGACCTATGGTTGACTTATGAGTAGGCAAAGGATACAGCTTTTGTGATGTAGGACGCTTATATGTGCCTGACACAGTCTTCACTAAAGCCACGCGAATTATACCATCGATCCAGGAAACACCTCCTTTATGACACCTAATGGCCGAAGTCAAGGGCGGTACGTTATCTTGACCCAAGAGAACGACAGTGCCTATCTCTATGGGACGATCGTGAGTGCACCATTTCTGACGGACTTGCAGCGTATGCAGTTATTCAATACGCCATTTTTTCCAATAATATGATAACACGAGTTGATCCAAAAGTTTTTTACGCTTTGTCAAATTCACTTACTTTTCTCTGTCCAATTCAGAAGAAGGTAAATAAGTAATGGGACTGGACATTAAAAAATGAGCCGGCGTGGAGAACGTCAGGATGCGGATCAGATGATAAAACACTAAGAGGCCGTGAGTTCAAAAGACATTCTATCTGTACGAGGACAGTTAAGAGCTCCTCATAAGTGAGAAGCTGCTTTCCTATCACTCGGTACAAGTGCGCTTTGATACTTTTGACGTTGGACTCCCAAATTCCTCCGAAGTGCGGGGCGCGGGGCGGCCTTTAACGTATTCCACTCAATTCGACATTTTCAAGAAGTTCTTCTTTGATGTCGGACTGAATGCCATGAGTTTAATAAAAAAAGAGTAGATTTCGTTCAGCCGGGCCTTAGCACCAACAGGGGTGGTCCCGTTGTCCGAGTACATGACAGACACTGGACCACGGCGGGAGGTTATAAATCTCTTTAAAGCTGCAAGGAAAGCTTCGGATGTGAGATCCAGGAAACTAATTCTATATGAATAGCCTTAGTGACTAGACATATGAACAAGCAAATATAGACCTTCAGCGAGCGTTGGCCTCGGCGACGCATAGGTATGTATGCACAATAGGACCCACTAAATCAACCCCAGTGTGTACAAAGGCTTTTAGCATCACGCACGCGATACTCAGGCAGATCAGCCATTCTGGGTGTCGGGTGAGTAGGATTAATACGAAAGCAAGTATTACATTTTGCGACAACGCGAGCGAATGACTGTCCTACCATCCAATATCCAAAATCGCTGCCTTATGATGGACATTAATAGCCCAGGACCTGTATGGCAATAAGTGTTATGGTAATGATCGATAATTAGATGGAAGTTTGCCAGATTTAATTAAATCTAATTCCGTAGAAAAATGAATATTTTGAACGATTCTGATAATGAAATTTTCAGCGGTTTGAATATTTTCAACAGTGTTACGACCACTCAATCTTTTTGTGAATTTAAGAATATATAGAAATACGTGTAATAATTTGTTCAGCATGAACACACGCGGCTGACTAAGGTGTCCATAATATGTGGTTCCGCACGGGAAGCCTCAACAACAAAGGTTTTTAGATTTCAGTTCCGGTAATGTCTCACATTCCACGTCGGAACAAATTTTAATGGCCATTCATTTATAGGCTGACTGAAAAGCCAGGACGGGCCGTTATAATATAAGGAATGTACAATTAACTCAGAAGGCAAGCATGCCACGTGAAAGACAATCGCTTCAGGATTCTCTTTCCCTGATACGTGATTAAAACAAGCGGCAGGTAAATTTTCCTGAATTTTTTGCAATACGGTTGCTAACAAATATAGACCACCTATGAGGGGCAGAATGGATCCACGAGAGCGCAATAGTGGAATCTAAAACGCATAAGTACCGGCAATAGGAATGCGGGCAGAAAGCTTCTCTCTGACAACCCTAACAAGCTTAGACAGCAACAAAGCAGCAACGAAGTTCTAATCGAGCTAGTGTTGTTACTTTAGCGAAGTAACCTTGTAGTTTCGCACAAAGAAGGCGGACCGTTATATTACCTTGAAAGTATCAGAAATGTGTAAATATACACAGCAACCATAACCACTAAAGCTAGCATCACAAAAGGCTACAATGTTTACGACAGATTCTGCAAAAACTCCAACACTTGACGTGGAATTTTAAGAGAAGATAGTGCAGGAAAATCCGTGCTAAAGCAGTGAAGCGGTCTATGATTGGCTGCGGAGGTTACATCATTCCAATCTATCTTGGCTAACCAAAGTTCTTTAATAAGTATTTTAGCGTACAAAACGACCGGTGCTACAAGGCCAAGTATGTCGAATAGAAAGCGAGCAATTAATGATAAAATGGTGCGTTTTGTACATTTACTGTCCACTGGGCTGGTTGTCAAAGAAAAAAGTATCTTCAGCGGGCTCCCAAGGTTAAACCAAGGATTTTAAAATTGTGAATATTGTTATCCATACTAGAAAAATTAACTGATAAGCGGTGAGACGCAGGGAGGGTCTCTAACAAAGCGGGTGAATTGCTGGCCCATTTGACAAGGTCGAAGGAACCTAATTTAAATAAATCAATTAAGTTGTGTGACAACTTTATAGCGGTTTGTTCATCAGGAGACAGAATAAACACAATTATCCATATAAAACTGGGTTTCTACCAATTTGGATGCGTCCGGAAAGCGGTCGCTATGCTCACACGCCAGATGGCGTAGTGTGCGCATGGCTAAGTAAGGACTAGACGCCAACCCAAAAGGCACGCGGTTGAAATTAAAGGTGCGAATAGGCTCATTCTTATTGAAGCGGAATAAAATTCGCAAGTATTCGCGGTGATGCGGATTAACACCGATTCTTAAAAACATCTGTTTAATATCTGCGGTCATAGCTATGGGAAACGTACGAAAATCAAGTAATAACAAAAAATAAGTCGGCCTGTAAATTAGGTCCGACATGTAAAATGTCATTGAGTGACAACCCTGAGTGCGTCTTAGCGCTGGTGTCCAAAACTACACGAATACTATCTTTGTCTGGCCTAATGACCGCGTGGTGCGGTATTTAATAGCCCTGTTCTGTTAATTCAGAATCAGAGTACTTCCGATAAATAACCCTGAGATATATAGTCGGTGATGGTTTTATTATAATTTTCGCGTAGAGGTTGGCGCGTGCGCAAATTTACGCTCGAGGGCCAACAGGCGGCGGTGGGCGACTGCACGAGGAATTGCCCAACTCAGAGGGGGTTCCGCGAAAAGGGTAGGTCAACAAAATACCTACTGTCTTTAAACGTGACGGAAGAACAAAAAATATCTTCGCACTCTTTTTCGGATGGACTAATAAGCCGTGAAAATGGTACTTCCTCCAATTCAAAGAACTTCTGTAAACCTGACTCAATGTCAGTATTAGTCAGCGCGGTAAACGCTGAGGAAGATTGAGAAAACGAGTCACAATGACCACCTGCCGCACTACCCATTAGTACGTTACCCGAAGCTAGTCAAAACAGCCGGAGGCGCGCGACCGCCCGACTCAATCATATTACCTAAATAAATATGGAAAAAGTTGCGGGCCGAGAATAATGTCAATATTTCCCGGCACATTCCAAGTTAAATCGGCTAGTGGTAATTTATTTATATACGACATGTCGTCATTTAATTCAATATAATTCGCGGGTAGCTTACCTGTAATACAGTCTACCACTAACGCATGAATATAATATTTATCTCTTCGGGATTAACGCGCGATTCTATTGTTATATGTATGTAGCCATGCACTAACTGCGTGGACATTCCAACACCCTGTAACGACGAGTTATGTAGCTTAACTATAGGTAAGTTCAAACGCTTACAACAATTCAAAAAGTTATTAAATTATTCTGAGACGCACTATCTATCAAACACCTGACCACAATTTTATCATGACCATTGTTATGAGTCGCATACACTTGGGCCGTAGATAATAAAACACTAATTTGAATTTCGCATTCCTGTGTTTAATGTGACAGAAGTTGTATTTTCTACGGGCGAGTGAGGACTGGGTGTGCGCAGACTGCGCGGAGTATACGAGATAACAAACCGGATTGCTGTCGCCTGGAGTTGAGTCTAGTTTATTATTCTCCAGAGAGAAATGCAACAATGAATGGTGCTGTTTTTTACAAAACTTGCATGTCCGAACGCGACTTACACATTTATTCAATGTGTGGGTTAGGCTTAAGCAGTTAATACAGGCACGCTTTGACTTAATAAAATCGAAACGAATTTGCGGTGTACTCATATTTTTTAAATTGCTCACACCTAAACAATGGATGTTTTTCGCCTGTGCATATTGGGCAGGGCGTTTCTACTTCACACCGTGGCGAGCTATTTGATATGAAAGTTTTTTGAAGTATTAGTGGAATTTGTCACTCGCGTTTCAAACCGCGAACAATTATTAGTATGTGATCTTTCGCGTGCCTTTATATGATCTTGTATAAAAGATATAAATTCTGTATAAGATGGCAAGTCTTTTCCAATAATATGCGTTTCGAACAGCTGGGCTGTTTGAGGAGTCAACCTTTCGTAAACCACAATGTAATAAAATAAAAATCCAATAATTCAGGTATCTTTAGCTGCTTGAGCTGCTGCAATAGACGCCGAATATTTTTCAATAAAAGTGTTTAAGCTAGCGGTATTATTGACACAATTTTTAATGTCCAAAATGTTGTTTAAATAATGAATACCTAAAGTGCGATTATCTTGGTACTTCTTAACGAAGAGAATCCCAAATTGTATTATAAGTTTCTCCCGTGGGGACAATACCTGCAGTTGAATTTTTAAAGCACTGTGGGTAAGTTTGCCCATGAGATATTGGACACGCTGCGAGTCAGTCAGATCGGCGTTTTCGTGAATATTACTACGAAATATTTCGTAAAATATCGGCCAATTTTCAATTTTTGCCATCAAAGGAAGGTATCTGGATAGGTGGTAATTTCCCTTATAGGGCCTTTCTTAAGTGACACGCCAACGTTAGTCTTATCTCTGGCTAAAATTAGATTACGTTTGTATTTAATAGATGAATATAATTCTTCGAACGAGATTTAAAGCCGCGTAATCAGGTGGGCTTTCTTTCAGTTCAAAGTTCAACTCATTAATATGTTCTACGGTTACTTCAAATTTGTTATAAAGTTCGCTGATAGTCTCAGATTGGGCTACAAATGACTCATTTGAACGATAATCGTAATTGGAAATGCCTTTGCTTATATCGTATAAACGATTAATTCGTTCATAAATAGCTTCTTTTTTGGCAATGAGTTGTTTTAATTTGGCTTCGAGTTTGTTAGAAGCCATTATTGGAGAAAAATTACTATAAAGAAAGTATATGGAAGGTGAATTAGCAAAAAATGCAATTAACAAGATGGCGAGAGTTCGTAAGCACTAACGCCGAAGCGAGGAAGTATTACACATATAATATTAAAAGCTGGACAAATCCGCTCGTAAAGGACCAAATTATGGAGTGGCAACCGTGTAAATAGGTCGACTCCTTTTATGCGGTATGAGGACCTAAAGATATACCTAGGACTCGAATGAGACTTCCGGTTAAACGGCCTATATATATATATATAAAGGGGAAGATTTCAACAATTCGGCAACTTGACGGGGCTCGATAATCGCTTACCTCGCTTGCGAGTTGAAGGCTTCTTCTGGTGATCACCAGTTTTCTTCGGAGTACAGCAGTGACAAGACTATTCTGGAAGATCTGCGGGACTCTCGTAAGGGAGCGCGCGCGGCACTGGAGGCGCGGGACACACGCAATCTCAATGACATACGGAACGAGACTGAATTGCGATAATTGGCGATGCACTTCCTTCCGCGAGGTGCAAGTAGACCTCCATCTCGGTCTTTCATTTGCTCGCTAAAAGGGACAGCGATACCAAGGTGCCTTGTTACCGAATTGAAGAAGAGAAAAAAAGAAATTATATAAAAATTGGAGGCTGAAGGCCTCAACGCAACATGACCAAAATTAAAAAAGGAATGTTAAGATGGTTTGGGCATGTTGAGAGGATGGAATGAAAAGAGATTGACAAAAGGTATTTATAATGCAGAGGTGAATGGAAGAGTTGGTCAAGGTCGACCTCGAAGAACGCACTCCAACCAGATTGCGGGTCTCCTTAAAAAAGGAAATAATAGGAGCACCCATAACCGGAGAGCATGTATGAAGAGAGTGATGAGCAAGAAAGTGAGTGAGTGATGAGTGGCGAGGAAGCAAGAGAGATCTGTAAGGATTGTAAGTAGGTCCACGGGAAAAAAAAGGCGTGATAATATGTATGTATGTAGAATATTAATAAATCCGATTTAACAAATTGTTTTTTAGATACTTTTGTAATTTTTACCAAGAAAAAAGTGGAGTAGGATACAAAATAAGGTAACATAAAAGAATATTGATTTACATTAACTTTTGTTCTGCTTTTTTCAGTTCCAGTATATAACATAACATGTGGTCGAATTCGAAATAAAGAAGGAATCAAAAACGCAGTGTCCTCCCACAAACATGCGAAAGTTTATACAGTATAAATGTTTTGCATGCCTGGATTTCCTGAGCCAGGATGTGATTGTATCAATGGATTCTTAAGGGATGAAGATGGGATTTGTATACCGAGTGAAAGATTGTCCAATACGTAAGTACGTTTGAAGGGGTTCCATTTTTTTATTTGGTTGACTAACTAGCTGAACTGAACAACACATAAATTTATTGGAATACAAATTAGATCATATAAGTTGCTAGCCTACTTAAAGGTAATAACGGAACCATTAGAAGGTCATTACTTACTTACTCCGCTGGCTCAGTGACCCCAAAGTGGATCTTGGCCATCCGATACGAGAGAGCGCCATAGACTCCTATTCTGCGCGGTGGCTTGCCACCAAAGAAGGTCATTAAATTTTATTAATTATAGTTATGTTTTCAAAATATTCTATTCTCTTTGCAGCTTCCGGTTACTCTGATGGTGATTTAGATGATTACTCAGATGACTATTCAGATTCATCTTGTGACGAAACACAAAAAACAAATACTCAGTCAAGCAGTGAATTTAAGACGACCAAATCGCACCTTTACGATTCGAAAAACTCTTTATATACATCAGTTAAGTCCAAAATGTATGAAGCTTCAACTTCAAAAAATTATTCGGAAGTAAGCAAATCACACACTTGGCTTCGACGAATTTCTTCGAGTTCTTCCGACACAGAATTTGAATGTAAGTCGCATAAATCTATAATTTGATGAGTCTAATCGCTTTTTGAGCAAATTTAGAATTTATATGATTTTCCCGAGATCTAGATTTTCTAAGGTTGTTTTACAATTGCTAATAGAAATTTCGCTTCATTTCCGAAAATCAAATTGATATTAAAATAAGTGGACTTAATATGAGTTGTATAGGGAGAACATTTTGAGAAATTTAAAAGAATTTCGTTAGTATATAAAGACTACCACTTCAGTTGATTCGATGCATCTATCTGAACGCAATAAACTCAAAAATTACCAAATTAATAAAATCATTAAATATTCTGATAATTCAAAAGGAAGAGTTCGAAAAGGCAAAACCACGGGCAAACGCCCATCAGATAAATTGTGTTTTGATCATGTTTTGGATGAGACCCAACTTGGCAACAATTACTTGTACGATGGAATTATTTAAATCGTTTTGTTTCAATAAAGAACATAACTATCCGCGTTCTATTTACCAACCATACTTGTACAGTCAGAGGCAAAGTAATCTGACCCCCTCCCTTGAGATACGATTCGGTGAGATAGATTCGATAAGATAGTATTCAGGTTTCTCTGCCTCCGACTATACATTCTTCACAAATAGGAAATAGTTTTTAATTCCTTACCTTTTTATTCCCTACTATTCCAAAGTTTAATCAAATCTTTTTATTTCAGATGACTACTGATACTTAATTAACTTTTAAGGAGAAGTGTCATTGGGTCCTCATCTACATAATTATTTATGATTATAGGTATCTGTATTAAACAATAACTTTTTCTCTTTATTGAATTAAATTTAAGCAGTAATAGCTTTTTAATATTTTGATTAAAAATTACTTAAAAAAAAATTTTTTTATTTTTTATTTCATATATATTCAAGATTTGATTTCGAATTTTTCAGGCATTTTTATTAAAACACTATTTAATTCAGAAGGTTTGTATCATTGGCCAGGCTGTTAACATTAGATGATAGCAGTTGTGGGATCCTAAGAACACATAACATAACATGAAAAAAATAGGAAGATACCATTAATAAACTACGAGAATAGATGTGCAAAATCCACTCAAATTCAGTTAAGGTTTTAAAAATTGAAAATTTCAAACACAGAAGATTTTGGCTCCCACTATATTCAGGATAAGCCCCTTTGACTGCACAACAGAAAACTGAAAAGTGAAAATAAATCCGGGCTTCTGGGTAAAATGTAGGGCTTAGCAGACTGATCTATGTGAAACGAGTTTCCTGCAAGCAGCCAAATGGAACGGAAAAAGGGTTAACATGGGCACAATAGTGTCTCAGTATGGTTTAGAATAAACAGAGAGGAGTTTTAAGTTTGTCTTCATTTCCATATTTTACCGTGTCGAAAACTGACTACAGTATGAAGATGAGAGAGAATTAGGTATATCATTTTTATATATCAACGGTATCAATATTTACCTAGATGACTCCATAAATTTTAGTCTGCCTACGATTTTTTTATTTGGCTAGTACCTAGTTTCAAAGTTTAACCGTTCGGTTCCGTGCGGCGTAGTTTTAAGGTTATCGGTTAGTTTGTGTTCATGATATTTTTTATCAAATACAATTCGGAATTGAAAGGCGAGACTAATTTCTGACAGGAGTCCCCATAATGTACGAATTTTCTTTGAAATTTGTAAACGTGAATAAATTTGAGTCTTTATCTATAACGACTACAATTGCCTACTTTGTTAGCAACGAAACCTGTTTAAATGAATCGTGCAATGAGATCATGTTTTTTCAATAATTATCACAACTTTTTTTCTGTTGTTTCCAAATGATTTCTTAAACAATATTTATTTAGCTGCTGTTCTTAACAGTTGTGTTAATATTTCGTGGTTACATTTTTTTATGTTGCTTACTTTGTTATTATAATTTGAACAAATACATTGAGTATAAAAGTGACAATAATGTGTTAACGTTCTCAATTATTGTAAGTTTCTTATCATGTTCGTGGTTTTAGTTTTTGCTTTAATATTAAATAATGCATTTGGAACTAACATCACGAAACCATGTAGTACTGAACCCGGTAAGTATTTTTATACACCAATAGCATCATTGACAAAATCTTCCAATGAACCAGTAGGCTTATTACCTTACCTTAAAAACTTTTTTTCGTGAATTTTGCTCCTAAAATTTTCCTAATATATTTTTATTGCAAACAGTAAAGCCCATAAAATGTGGATTCAATGAAAAGTACGTAAAATGCAGGACCATATGTCCATCACAGTCTTGCAATCTTCCGTATACAGACTATGCATGCGGGCCTAAAACCTGCGAACCAGGATGTGACTGTATTAAGGACCATTTAAGAAATGCCAGCAACATTTGTGTGCCTAACGACCAGTGTTCTTCTATACCAAGTAAGTTCTTCAATTTACATGCTAATAAATCAGTTTTTGATGATTAGAGTAATGTAAAAGAAAATGCGTGACGATGACAGGATTTTGAATGCACGATTGCTTAATTTTTTCGTCAAATATTTTACATTTCAGCAAGCTGCAAGTTCAGTGTTGTTATCAAAATAGTATAAGAATGGTCGTCATGGCTACGTATTTAAATAACTATTATTAAAATTGAAATTTCAGCTACACCAACTTGTGGTGTAAATGAGGAATATAGTGATTGCAAGAGAGTATGTCCACCGCAGACGTGCGCAGCTTTAGGTAGAGTATTCATATGTGATGGACCGAGCATACCTCCCTGTGAACCTGGTTGCAACTGTATCGAAGGATATTACAGAGATACGAATAATGTTTGCATACCAGAAAAGGAATGTAAATCAGGTAATATCAGTTACTTAAACAAAGGTAAACTTTTCTCAATTACTTTTTATTTGTAATAGTTCATTTAAATTTTATTTCGTTGTGTTTTTTTATATAGGAAATAATGGCTCTCAATCATCGTCACATTCAGAATCAAGCAGTTCAAGTTCATCATCGTCCTCCAGGTCGTCATCAAGTTCTTCTTCATCATCTTCGTCTTCACGGTCAACAAACGGTAACTAAATTACCTTTCTTATTTGAAAAACTCAACTCAATGAGGTGATAACTACCTAACTACTTGATTGAAGGGTTGTCTAGGAAAGCTTAATACACTATTTTTATTCGTTTTAAATTGCCTATTGGCATCAATATGTTTTACCAGCTTTACTATTTTTTTGGTTATTTTAATAATGAGTCAGTGTGCTATAAAACATTATCGTATTATATTAATTATTTATTTTTACTCTCAATATTTTTTCTTTTCAAGTACCTTGCAAACCTACGAACCATAAGTGTGGTCCTTACGAAGAATTCAGTACTTGCAAGATAGATTGCCCCCCACAGTCTTGTGAGAGTATCTACAGATCGTATATTTGTGATCCTGAACGTCAATGTACATCTGGGTGCAACTGTATAGACGGTTATCTTAGAGATGCCAATAACAAGTGCATACCAAACGAGCAATGTCCTCCAGGTAATACGAGTATTTTATAAAAAAATAAACCATTTTGAGCTTATGTTTCATTTAATTTAAATTATATGCTTACGATGTTGACCTTAACATGTTTCTGTGGTCCAACTATAAAAATAGCTGAACCACTATCATTAGCAAATTCCCGTAGTCAAACTAGTTGGATAGAGCAGATGGATTACTGCCCCACACTGTTCATAAATGTCATTTTCATAATGTACTTTGACGTTAATCCACGGGGAGTCAATCCTGGATGTTGAATGTTTGGATTTAATGACTTTTATCATTTTAACTTTTATTCTAGCTCCAACAATACCAACTGAACCGGAATGTGGTCCAAATGAAATTTTTACTAACTGCAAGATTGTATGTCCACCACAGACTTGTGCGGGACTTTACATTAAAATCGCGTGTATAAATGACCCTCCATGTGAATCTGGATGTGATTGTATTGATGGTTATCGAAGGGATGAAAACAATGTATGCATACCTACCAACAAGTGTCCAGGAGGTAAGATGATTCATACATTCCACTTCTCGCACACTTTGGAAGTAGAGTTTCTAAATCGTGACAGATACTGATCCAAAACGAAACCATATGTCGCAGTTTTTCTCCACTGTTTATCTTTCTATTAAATAGACATTATCTGTAAAATAAAATTAACAAAATAACCTTGGTCAAAACAATTATTATTCTTGTACACAATATTCAGATTCTTCTATTTCTCATATTCCAATTATTTCTTTTTTCTAGTTCCCAAAACGCCATGTGGTTTGAATGAGACTTACGTTGATTGTGCCTTTCGGTGTCCTAATCAAATTTGTCCAGCTGATGACAGCCTTGTACAAGTGGCGTGCAAACCTGGACGTCCATGCCCACCTGGATGCGCATGCAAAGATGGCTATCTGAGAATAAGTGAAGATGATGACACATGTGTTTTGGCATCTGATTGTCGTAAGTATAATAATGTAAATATGTATGCGAGTTTTGGATAAAGCCTAAAAATCTTGATTGATTTCATTTTAGAATGATGGAAATTAACTGTAGTTTTACCATACACAGGTACGTACGTACTCATGGTGAAACTGCAATCATAATCTAAGTATACTTTGCTACCAAAAATCAAACTTTTCAGCTCCTATAGAATGTACTAGACCAAACGAAGTATGGGATTCTTGCTCCTCTGACTGTTTAAATGAGAAATGTGATAAAGATCAACAAGATTGTGAAACGTCAAGATGTGTACCCAGATGTGTTTGTATAGAAAATTTCTGCAGAGATAAAGACGATAAATGCATATCATCTAAAGATTGCGGAAACGGTAAGACCGTAGCTTTTTAAAACGTGAAAATATAAAGAATTATACTTTTAAGAAAATTTCAATCATGAAATACAACAAAGTAATCCATTTTTTTCTTAATTGTCCTATTATGTAAACAATCTTCACAGTACTTTTTGTTGAATTTTGTTAAAAATAAATCAAATATTAGTTCAAACCAGTCTAAAGTAAAACATTTATTAACAAGGAAAGTAATTTCCTAAAAATTTTAATTTATATTGTTGTAAAATCATAAAAAGACATAGTAAGATTTTTACATAATGGGACAATTATGAATAAACTGATTTTTATAATATCAATTATATTGACAACTTCTCATATTTATGTTACAGATGATTTCTGTGAACCAACATGCGCTGAGCCCAATCCTCCAAATTGTCCACGAATACCGAAAAATAAATTGACCAAAATAATTGGGAAATGTCAAGATGGATACATCTTATCGAAAAAGGGAGGAAAATGTATCAAAATAGAAGATTGCCCACGTAATTACAATTTTGTACTTTCAACTCAAGCAGTAAATGCTCTGTAACTGTATTTATATTTTATTTTTATAATTTTCAGAGGGTTGCAATGGAGATCCAAATGCAATAACCAGAGCATGCCCAGCTAGTTGTCCGTCCACCTGTGCCCAACCGAACCAAGTTCAGTGCTACAAGGCATGTGAGCCTCTAGGCTGCCAGTGTGCCTTCGGGTACATACGCTCTAAGGAGAACGGGAAGTGTATTCTTCCACAAGACTGTCCAGGTATGGAATGGAATTTAGAAGTGATTACGTAAAATGAACATTTAAAATTTTTACGTGTTAAACGCATCAAAATCTATTGTTGAAATCTGTAAATCTACTGGCCCATTTATAGTTTTAACTTTTATTATTTGAGACTTTTTAAAAGTAAAATCCACATAAATGTTCAATTATTTTATTTATTCATAAAACACCTATTTGCACTTTTGCTCAGGAAGAACTTTTCTCGCAAATTACCATAAGTAGGCTCAAAATTGGAATACTGATGATGTAACACTATGTTAATCAGAACAAAATTTGAGATAATAACATTTCATTTTCCAGGTGGAGATCCTTGCGGCAAAAACGAAACCTTTACGCCCTGTAAATCTGGATGCCCTACTGACTACTGCCCAGTCGACGATAGTCGGGCTATAGTAGCCTGTGATCCAGTGCCGTTTCCGTACTGTCAATCTGGATGTATTTGCAAATTGAATCATAAGAAGCTCAGCACTAAGGATCCGAGGTGTATCGTATCTTCAGATTGCCGTTAGTATTATTTTGTTTACATAGGTACTGTAGTGGTAATATATGTATATTACAATTAATGTAACAGTACGACTTTAAAATATGAAAAGGTGGCAAACCACTACATTCATGCTAAGAACGTCATTGTATGTTTCATTTACAAATTGATACCAACAAAAGCATAGCTCTTAAATCTGATGAAGATGAAACAGAAGTACTAGTCTCTCCCATTTATGCCATAAAATTGGAAACAATTTAGAATTGTTGGTTCCTTTTGTGGCATTTAATATTAAACACACAGTTTAATAACTGTCTCTGTTTATAATTTCAGCTCCTGTCAAATGCACCAGACCAAACGAGAAATGGAACCCGTGTCCCTCTGATTGTGGAGGCGAATACTGCGACAGTGCAAACAAAGAACCTGTCACATGTAACACTTTAGTTCTTAACTGCCAACCAAAATGCACATGCAAGAAAAACTTCTTCAGAAATGCTGATGATATTTGCATACCAGCTAAGGATTGTCCAAAAACGGACGAAAATTGTGACTGATTGACAATTAATGATTTGGGCTAATCGATAAATTAGTGATAGAGTATTTGTTTGTAATTTATCAGACCAATATAGAGGTCTACAGGAGCCATGGGTATTCCAACATATTCAACAGATTTATAAACAAGATATACAAGCCCAAAAAACAATGTAACTATTTGTGAAACGTATATAGGTATATAATGCAGCATACATACCTATCAAAAGTAAATAAATTCTTCAGGTGAATGTGGTTTCAAAACTTTTATTTATGTCTATAAATGTTATTAAACTTTTATTAATGTCGTCCAAACGTAGTCAGTCAGTTATAATAAACTAGGCTTTGTCCAAGGCTTCGCCCGCTTATTTTTTTTTCCAAACCTGTTGATGTGTCCCACTACTGGCCAATCTCGCCATCTCATTCGAGGTCTTCCCCTAGACACCAAAATAATAATTTATACATCATGGCCCACCTCTTCTAATCTATGAGTATTTGAGTTTATTGCGAACAGAAAGACGTACCTACCTACATTATTTTAAATGAGAAATATTTTTAACCGTAAGTGTAAATAAATAAGTGAACAGCTAACCCAGAAAAAAGGTATCATCACAAAAAAAGCATATTTATCTAATGTTTCCGAGAGAAAATTCAACATGCTTAAAATCGTGGCAACTAATAAGATATTAAGTACTGTATGAAACTTTTCGTTTGAAAGGGATATCCTGCCTACTAAGCACTTTCAAATGTATCCCAAACTGTTTGTGTGTGTAAGATAGGAATTTAATCAGGGTTCGATTTTCTGGTTCCAGGAAGCATGATTTACAGTTTGAATCGGCTTAGCTCGTAAACCCGTAACTTGATGACTCGAACTTTGAAGGGCGTCCATTATTGTTATTGGACGGTGATAGTCTAATATCGTATTGAATTTTGGAATATAATCCTTCAACGCCCATAAGGTCGAATGCGGCATTGCATCCATTGTTTTATAATTGTTATCTTAAAAAAAGATGATAGAAGAAATAATGTTATGTCAGGCGATTGCTCAGTTTTCTAGTGTGTATGGCTCTCTTTCTCTCTCTCAGCCGAAAGACGTCCACTGCTGGACAAAGGCCTCCCCCAAGGATTTCCATAACGACCGGTCCTGCGCTTCCCGCATCCATGCGCATCCCGCGACCTTCACCAGGTCGTCGGTCCACCGAGTGGGAGGCCTGCCAACACTACGTTTTCCGGTTCGTGGTCACCACTCGAGAACTTTTCTGCCCCAACGGCTATCTGTTCTGCGAGCTATGTGCCCCGCCCGTCGTATGTGGCTACTGCCGATAAATGATGGTAGTCGCAAATACATGTAAGATGTTTAGGTTGAATAAAATCTGACACCAATGTAAGTTATACCTATAATAATACCTCTATTTCAAATTCTTCCGTCACTGAATGAGTGACTGATAGAAACGCACAACCGAAACTACTGGACGTAGGAATCTGAAATTTGGCATGTACCTATAGGTAGGTTCCTTAGTGAATGTAGAGGAGCACAAAGACAGGATTTTCCAAAATTTCCACACAAAAATAATCCCGTGCCCATGCTAGGTAGCTTATTCATTTATTTTTTAATGCAGCAATGATAGCATTAGGTAGTATTATTGCTTACTTGGTTTGTAAGGATCGATTTTGGCCAGTACCTACTCGGAATAGAAAGTAATTTGTAGTGTACGTACATCTACGTCAACTACGTAGTGTGACGACACATGACGTTATTCAACCTTGAAAAATATTCTATTACCTTATATCTCTACGTACATCTACAGTGAAACTTCACACGACCTCAATAAATAAGGAATTGTTTTAATTATTATCTTATAAGTTAAATGTCATTTGACGAATGATTACGCTGTGAAAAACTAGTATAAGCTCTGGAAAATCTACAATAAAGGAGTTCTTTACAGTTCATTATAGTTGGGAAGCCAGCTCCTACAAGTATTGAGTTTTATTTATAACACTCCGTTGCGCCACACATTACAAATTAAGATTAAGATTATTGATCCGTGTTTCTACTGAAACTGTCACACTATTTGATTAACTTCACGTAGATAATTAAATTCCTAGAATAATTCGTTTGATCTTTGATAGTTGAAACATTTTATTGACAGGGTTTAATATTGTCATGTTGGCGTGAGTGTTAATTTAGTTATAATTAATTTAATAACAAAATTAATTATAACTAAATCAACCTTAATCCAAATCATGCTTTGTATTCATAGATAAGCAATGTCGACTGCCTATTTGCTCTAATATTTATATATTTAAATTATGTTTGAATAAAGAAGTAAATTTAAGTTGCTTATCAAACTACAAAACACACTTGCCTTATTCCTTCATTCAACATTAAATAAACATTTATTTTTAACATCGCATGATGAAAATTCAAATTGAATATAGTGATCAGCATAGCAACAGAAATTGGAATTTATCTTTGGACAATGTAATTAATTAATCTTTGCAAATATTTAACGACACCTCCTCAGTCCATTCACACAATAACTGGGAAATTTCCGAAGTTATCAAACTTTCAGCGCGAAGAACTAAACTTGACTGAATGCCGAAGCATAAAGCCGCTACTCCATGAACTTAAAGAGAAGATATGAAACTTATAATTTAAAATAAAAGTGTATGCCTTATGCCTATGAAATAGCTTGACTTTTGATTATTCTACCAGTGACTGATGACTAACAAAAAATGTCATCAGCCTGCGCGAGGTAATTGGGGTCTCCTTCCGCCTGGGGACCCGTGGCATTTTGCCGATTTGCCATTTATTGTTACTTTTCTTTATTAACTTTCAAAATAAAATCGTGAAATAAAAAAGTAAAATTTCAATTTTTTATACTAATTCCGATGAGCTGAGATTTTCATGAGAGTCAATTTGCAAGAGAACGTAAAAAATGTTTTCACTTTTTGAAACCTCAGTTTTATCATCTTCCACTGCGAACCTGGTGGATAAAAAGTCACCCTATCAAATTATTTATGTTTGATTATATGTATTACCTACATATACTCGTACCTACAGCATATCCTGTACTTGCGCAGCGTACACAGTCATGGATTACCACCTTAAAATTGTCATTTTAATATTCCCTTGTCAGTTTGAATCAAATTTCAAAGTAATCTTCGTATTATTTAAGTTTTCTTGTAAATGTAAGAGATGTACCTGCCCGCTAAGAAATTCATAGAGGGAGACACTAGGGGATCGTTTTATTGGGGCTCAGTTTTTCATTTTTCTTTTACTTCTACTGACCTTGTTATACGAGGTTTCTATGACGCGACGCTAATAATTTATTTATTAAAATTCTAAAGCTGGTTTACGTAGCTCAGAGATTTTTAATTAAATTTTATAGCAGAGTTTTAAGGGATTAATACAAGGAAAGTTTGATCGCGTTATAATTTTTATAATACCTATTTAAAATGTGTTAATCAATCATTCATTAATCATTGATAATTAATCATTATTAATTAATTATTGTTAATTAATCATTTGTGTGTGTGTGTCTGTTAATCCTTTCAGTAATTTCTTTTTTGCCATTCTGTGTAGTGATTTACCTTACTAAAAAAAACTAAAGTATACGAGACAGTAACTAATGATCAATGATTCGAAATAAGAATAATCGATATTCACAAAATAAAATCATCGCAAAATATAATAATAAAATTACTTTTTTTGATTGTGCACTCAAGATGCAGTAAGTATCTAATTTCTACATTAAACAAGAGTACTTTAATATTAATATGAGTACCCACTTCATTTTTACACAACTGCACTGGTTTCATAATGTACGTTCATATTTATTCTTTTGTATTTAACTGATAATCCTAAATTAGCATCTAGTATATATAGATGGTGGTATAGTATAGATGTTAGTATCACCGTTTTAATAAAGCAGTTATTTAAGCAAATTGTCAAAATAATAATAAACTAGCTGTTGCCCGCGGCTTCGCAAGCGTGAGTTTCGCTTAGATGAAAAGTCTTTTTGTGTTCCAAACAGTTTCAGATGTTTCGGATCTTCGATTTATAAACGTCTACAGAAAATGCTCATCAGATTAATCAAGTTTTGCTAAGGCGCCATTTCCATATATGTTATAGTGTAGCTGGTCTCTTGCAGTTCTTCATCAGATGTTCCAGATCTTCAATTTTTATACGTCAGCAGAAAATGCTCATCAGGTTGAACGACTTTTGTTAAGGCACCATTTCCATATTTCTTATGGTTTAGCTGTTCTGTTATTGTTCTTCATCACGTGTTCCAGTTTTCAAAATCAATTATAGCCTATATGTTGCCCAGGCTTAATAGCTATACAACAAAAAAAAATTCATTCAAATCCGTCCAGTAGTTTTTGCGTGAAACGCGTACATACATACAGACAGACAGACAGACAGAAAAGAAATTCCAAAAAAAAAATTTGCTTTCTATTGTTCTTTTTAAGTGTCCCTCTATCCATTTTAGTCAAAAATACTAAATGTACAGACAAAATATTTTTACTGTTTTGTTATATGTATAGATGAAAGGTATAGAGAGCAAAGAAAGCTACGCAATTCGCCTAAACTTATTTTCCTTGGCACGTCCTTGCAAATTCATTTTATCGTTCAGTTAGATAACTGATAATACCCTGGGAGCAGACAGGATGCGCAAATCAATCAGAGATGAAACGAGGCTTCAAAAGTTTCTTCTCTTATTCAGGCAAAGATACTTTTAATGACGAGGAAATGTGGTACTATAGTTTGGCTAATTCACGAACGCTTTAGTTCTATTTTTGATATTAATTCTATGATATAAATGAGGATGCTGAGAAGCAGCTTGAAGTGTTTCTAGGAGGGTTCTTTAGTGTAAGTGAGCACTAAAAAATAAATTTTGGAAATTTCAACAGGAGAGAATAGGTGGAGGACGAAGCTGGGAGGAAAAGCTAGTTTAAAAGATGGTTTAAGATTATATATTATACCACGACCCTCAGTCATGAGGAAATACGACTAAAAAGAGAGAGTACATGGGTTTGTATTCTGAATTAATACTAATAAAGTGAAGTGCTTGAAAGAAAACATACTTATACACTGACCGGTCTCTTTGTCATACTTAGAAAGAAAAAAGACTAATTAACAGCAATGTAAAGCTGCAAAGGTTCAAGTGACCCAAATCTCTAATGAGAAGTATCCCGGTCCTTAAATAGGCACATTTAGCCATTTTTCGCGGGCGCCACCTGAAGGTCATAAAGTAAACCACGACAAAGTGGGGGAGTTTTGAATTGTAATTATCTAACAGCACCTAGTAATTGTAATTAGCACCTTTGCAACTTAATCTAAAAAAAAACATATATTTAAAAGTTTTTGACAATGGTAATATAATGTAGGTGCAGATACGGTGGTGGTAGAATGATTTAAACAAAGTCACATTTTAAACTTACTTACTTATTACTGCTTATTACTTACTTCGATGGCTCGACGACCCAAAGAGGATCTGGACCTCCGATACCAGAAGCTACCACTCCCTCCTGTTCCACATTTTAAACAGCTTTGATTTTTTTTACACGACTGACCAAAAAAGGAGTGTTATGTTTTCAGGGTTCATGTATGTATATATGTATGTAAGTTTCTTTATTCCATCATAAGTCCTGAACGGCTTAACAGATTTTGATGTGAGAGGTATTTTTAGATTCCTTGCATTCCTCCGAGTGACATAAGCTATATGACCTCATCATAAAAACAAAATGGCGGATTATATATGTGATAAATAGCAGACCAAAAAATTAAATTTGATCAACCTTATCGAGTGGGGTATCAAATTGAAGGGCTTTAAAAGGCGATTTCAAAAATGTATATAACTTATATGTTTGTATTTACTTTTTGATTAAAAACTTGTCAGTCGTGTTTTTTATTTTTAATAATTAGCTTGTACAAAAGTTACTTTTATCCTAACTAATATTATAAAAGTGAAAGTGAGTTTGTTTGTTTGTTTGTTACCTCTTCACGCTTCGCCTACTGAACCAATCTTTCTAAAATTTCGCATACACATAGTTAGAAGTAAGGAGAAGGACATAGAGTACCTTTCATCCCGGGAAAAGGAACGGTTCCCGTGGGAAATTCACGGGGGCGAAGCCGCGGGCGAAAGCTAGTACTACATAAATGCTACATGAGTAACACAAATCTGATGTCTAATTTTCCAAACCACAGTGAAAACGTAGTTCCTAACTACATAATTGGTCAGGAAAAATGTTATTCCTCAACTGTAATTGGCTTCGGCCGATGTTTGTGTGTTCTTGGTTATTTGTCTTGTTTTCTGTCTCTGTTTCGCATCATCTATCTCTGTCTAGGCAAGTTTTTGCGTTTACTAACTCAGTTACGGTTGAATTGGTACGTTTTGGGTAGATTGGATGATAATTGGAAATAAAGCGGCGTTTAATTCAGTGAATAAGTCAAAAGGCCACCAGTATCCTCGTTTACAATAAAGAATTTCCTTTTTTATTTCAAAGCTATTGCTTTGTATTCATTAAATACAATATTATACGATTTTCAGTCTTGTATTTCATTTGCTTTCATCTCCAGAAATTTGCATATTTCCTGAAACAATAAATTCTATAGAGTATTTCATTCAGTCATTTAGGTATTTCAGACTAAATTGTGTAACAATTGTTGTAAAATTAAGTCTTCATTTTCTTTTTTTTGCTATTCTCCTGAATAACAAAAACAGTGCCTGACCGACGGTCGGATGTCCTTACCAAGGTCACAGAAAAGCACAGGCCACTTAAAATCGATCATTTTAGATCCATTGGGGGAAGCCTATCTATGTCCAGTAGTCAAAGTCAAAATATTTTATTGTAACTTGGCCTTCAAAGAAGACACTTTTTAACATCGAAAACTAAATAGTTACCTACATATTGTATGATAAATCTCGATGTTACAAACTACTAGCATTTTGGAATAACACTGCTGTGAAGAAATGCTGAAAGAAACTGGTCGCCAAACATGCCAGTAGTGAAATAATGACGATGATACTTTACTTACAACAGTCTACAGGTAAGACGCACTTCCCCAGTTGTTCTTGGTAGACGTAGCCAGTCTTGCAATTACAGCTGTTGTACCGACACCCCGTCAAGCAGGTCTTGTTGACCTCCTTGTGGTCTGAACACTGGTTGCCGCAGTGGTTGCCACAACCTCAGTGGCGTTGGCGTCTCCACCACAACTAGCTGGAAATACAAACATTTTTTTGTTGCTGACTGTACCCATTCGCGATGGAGTTAGTTGACGACAAGAAAAATAGGTTGGCGTCAACTGGCGCTCAACCGCGAGTTTCATGAGCGCCAGTTGACGATGAAGTTACATCTTTAGATTTACCATTATATCATAAATTCGAATTCAAAAATTTACAAACATTCATTAGATGTTACATACTTGTCTCTCTAAAATGGAAAACTCAAACAAATCAATATATTTCTTGACTTTTTATCATACGTTGCAAAAATGCACATACAGATTTTCCTGTACAATAAATTTATGATTTAGTTTCTATACCGTGGACAAATTTATGAGTCAATTCATACTTAATTTACGTGTTCTTCAGAGTAAATCTAACGTGTTGGAAATTAGATAAATATCTAGATATATCAGATACCCAAGTGTCCCATGAGGAAATATGCATATTCCAATGTGTAATTTATACAAAGATGCTGCTGCATCTTAACAGAACTTGCTGCTGTAAGTAACTAATTTTTAACTTTATTGTTCAAGTAAAAATAGGTTGGCTTTACATACATAAATTGTAGCCTATGTCACTCAGGTATAATGTCGCTTTCTATTGGTGAAAGATTTCTTGAAATAGGTTCAGTAGTTCCAAAGATTAACAGTACAAACAAACTTGCAAACACTTCCTCTTTACAATATTAGGTGTGATAACAGCGATTTTACTGCACACATGCTTAAGTGTCGCTTCTTTTCGCGTAATGTATTTTTTCTTTGGTGATTGTGTGATGTAAGCACAGATTTTGATATAATCTAGATGCCGCAAGCAGTATGTCCAAGCGTGCCCGGCGTTTGTCCAATAGACAAACAATGACGCGTTTGCTACTCAGCCTTCATTCGCGTTTATGTTGCGCCCATCACTAAAATGACTGGAGTGACGTCATCGTAGGCAGAAAATAATGGCCCCTTGGTTTTCATACTATCGAACAAACATGCGGGTATCTAAAGCAATATGTCCAAGCGTGCCCGGTGTTTGGTCCAACGGACAAACATCACGCGATGCTACTCAGTTAGCCTTCATTCGGATTTATGTTGTGCCCATCACTAAAATGACTGGCGTGACGTCATTGTAGGTAGAAAATAATGGCACGCCCGGGTTTTCATGCTATCGAACATATGCGGTATCTAGCCTTAATCTAAATCTGTGGATGTAAGTCAGTTTACTCACGGCATTCCAGCCTTCGGTATGCATATCCTTTCCAGCATCCCTGACATATCCGTCGACGCAGACGCATTCCGGCTTGCAGAGCCCCGTAGCGCCCGAGCAAGGGATCGGGTATCCGAGGTCCTCACAGGTCTTGGGGCCGCAATGTAAGCGCATTCCACTTGCATTTCCCTGTTCGCGCCGCATGCTGATCGCTTTACCACTGCAATCGGAAAAAAAATATTTAGAATATATGCATGAATTTTTATTGGTTTATTAACAAATTAATAAATATGTTTTGTTATAAAATGACTAGTACTGTACTATATGAAGTGTAAGGTGTAATACACATACACATGTAATAGTACATTGTGATATAAGTGCGGTAAGAGATTGAAAATTACAGCCGAGGCGATATTGCTAGCCCCGAGCCGTAGGCGAGGGCTACAAGAAAGGCAGAGGCTGTAACTTTCAAAGCGCACGTATGTCATACGACGTTTTATAACATATTTGCGAGAGAAATATTTAAATAAAACTCCGGAAAAACGACAATACCAAAGAAAAGCGCGCGGTATAATTTTACTTGAACATGAACATGAACATGAACATAGGTAGCAAAGCACACCCAGCCAGCTCTGAGGCAGGAACGGACAAGCCGAATACAAAATTCAATTCAATTCAATTTATGTCAAATAAATAGAATCGGATTGAATTTTTTCACCAGGGAGCACAAATTTGTAAGGAGTGACACGCTCTGGGATGGGAAAGGAGGTCGACTAGGCCGCAACCGGCCGACCACAATCGACCGACTATGCAGCCTATAGCCAATATAGGAGTTCAGGAGGACGGGTTGTACGACGGAGGAGAGCGTTGGTGAGAGTAGTTGCCCGTTGTTCACGTTGGCATCTTTGCGTGTAGTGTAGTGTAAAAAATGATGGTCTGAGACATATGAGATTCTTCTTAGTTGACTGCGAGGCGGTAGACTTTAGCTAGTTGTTCTCGATGGCATCACTTCGTGTGGCGTAGGATAACCATTAGACGTATGAAGTTTTCTTATTTAATTCGCGAAGCGGCAAACATCTTCGCTAGTTATACTCGTTGGTATCACTTCGTAAAACGTAGGATAACAATCTGAGGCGGATGAGTTTCCTCTTATTTGATTGCGTTGCTGTAGAAGTATGTAGTTCTCTTTGACGTCACTGTGTGTTTTGGATTACAAGTTAATACATACATTATATGAATTAATTCTTTTCTTATTTGATTGCGAAGTTGTAGAGGTAGCCACCCTCATAGACAACGATGCTTGTAATCCGGGGAGTAATCCGGAGTAGAAGTTTTTTCTCTATTTGGGAAGTTCTATTCTCAAGATGTTTATTTCACTCGGCGGAATGACGGTTATTTTTATTGTGTTCTTAAAACTTCTATCTGTGCATCTTGTTATCGATAGATTCTTAAAACTTGTCAAATTATCAAATGGTCTGTAGTGTAATTAGTAGTACTTCGAACGAATGACCGCTATTTAAGGTTGTTTTCTTAGAAATCCATTGTCTGATTTGATGTGTCGAATGTGGATATTCTGGTTTCTCTTTTGCTACCGGGCAAAGAAGGTTAGGTGGCGGATATTCAAGATCCTTTCTAAAATGTGGTTATCTTGTTTCTTTGTTTAATTTTTATTTTGATTTATTATTCAGTCCGTTGTTTTTCTTGTTTTAGTTTTCTTTTTGTAGTTCTTATCAGATATGCAGTTTTGTTTCTCTGTAATATTATAGTGGGTCTTTTTCTCTTATAATTCGTTCTCTTTCGCGCGGTATAATTTTACTTGTTCACAAATTAGCGATGCGCGCGCATCAGCGCTTTTTTTTTTTAAGGCAAATGCACAAAAAACTGCCAGTATTACTAATCAAGTAAATTAATATTTTTTGTGTTTTGTTACAGATAAATGGTTGTAATTTATTGTCAAAATTTATTTAAAGAATTAAAATTTTTATTTATTTCATCTCCTATTAATTTTATTCATTAAATGTTTTACCACTTTTCTGACATAAAAACTCTATGCTAAGATTTAAAAAAGTATCGTTCGTTTTTAGACGAAGCGTGCGTTTTACTTCTTACAATAACGCACAAGTGCGTAATGAGATACAATACAATATTATTGAAATTGGTGAAATAAAATGACACTTTACGAGCAAATATGTTATAAAGTACATTTATTTATAATAGTCTTATCATGTAAACAAATCTTACCAGTGTCTTTTTTTATGATTTAACAACAATATAAATTACAATAGACTTTTTAGGAAATTACTTTCGTGGTTAATAAATGTTTTGCGTATGAATGTTTAGGTTTGAACCAATATTTGATTTATTTTCAACCAAATTTAACAAAAAGTATTGTGAAGATTGTTTACATAATAGGACAATTATGGATGAATGGACCTTTACATACTTGTAAAATAAAGATTTAAAGGTCTCCAAAACTATGGATAATGATCAGCAGAAAAAAGGCCAGAAAAAGACTGATGGACATGTTGTGATGTATTTTTTTTTTAAATAAAACATCTCTAATTTTTTTTGAGTATTTATAGATTAGATTAGATATAGATTAAATAGTGGTTAAGTTTTCAGAGTTTTTTAGTCATTTAGTCTTGTCATTTTTCTTAATTTTTCATTTTATAAGAACCTTTCACACAAAGTATAAGAAAAAACTTAAAAAAGATGATTGAAATCGTTCTTAAGTTATGGCTAAGAGAGAGAAAGGGATTTTTTTATAAAAAAATAAATATAGAAAACTTTTAATACCTTCACTTTGAATAAAATAAATCCAAAATGTAAATATCAGTGGAACTATTATTTTGGACATATTTAACACGACTGTCTATAACAAAGGTCTAAGTCAAACTAGACTTATCAATTTCAAAACGTTTACTCTCAATTTTCCTTGTGACTTCATGCTTTGATTCATGAATAGTGATTTACAACATTTCCTCAGTTAACATCCTCAAGGTAAAGGTCGACTCGCACTAACTACATTGTGTACTAAATTATTCATTTTTAAATGTATTTCTGTAAATAAAATTTTGAAATCAATTATTTTCGTTTAATTTGAGAAATTTGAAATCGTGAAAAATTGACGAAATCTAAGCTCAACAGCCTAGCTCATCGTCGAAAAGTTGCCTGCTTGTCGGTTTTCTACCGATTGTACTTCGGCGAGTGTGCTCACGATCTGCATGAGCTCATACCACCTGCCCCTTTCTTCAATCGGACAACCAGACGCACTGTGGGCTATCATCCGTTCTTGGTCAATATTCCCCCCGCACGCACAAGGCGCTTTTCGTCATCGTTTTTAATGCGCACAGCGAAGCAGTGGAACTCCTGCTGCCTGCGTCTGTGTTCCCGAGCACATACAACCTGACTCCTCTTCAAAACCAGAGTGAATAGGCTGCTTCTGGGTAAGCTTCGCCACATCGTAGACCTCATTTCTGTCCCTCGGACAAGATTGTGGTCAAAGAGCAAACCCATCTTTAATAAAAAAAAAAAAAAATTCATTGGTTGAAAATTTATTATTATTGCAACGTCTCAGGAAAAAAGAAATAGTCGTGAGTGTCATTCGAATTTATCTTCAAGTATTTTCAGACTTTTAAAATATTTTATTTAATTAATTAGGTACCTACCTTTATTTTAATGAAACAATTACTTTTATCCTATGTACTGATAAATGATGATATTTACAAAACTACATCTACATCTACTTACTTACTTGTGATTTCTGACTGGCATTTTTACTGCTACAACTTCACTACTTGTTAGGTATTAAATTTTGCAGTAACTTTTCCGAAAATTAAATTTACATTTACAGGAAAAAATAGCATGTCGGAGTTTTTTGTTTTTTTTTTTTCATATCTCATACTCGGAAAAAAGTGTATATTTGATCTTAGTATCGGGTTGAACGTGCTTCTTCCCGTGAGGGATCACGCGGGAGAGAATGTTTCATACAAATTCATTTGCACCCTAGGGAGAGAATGAATTCTAAAAATAGAACATAATAAATTCCTTTAGGAATTGGCTACTGTCATAAATTTAAAAAAAATCGAGGGAATTAATTTTTTTTTCTATGTCTATGGCTATGGCTAAGTTCTAGGTACTACACAGAAAAAAATACCGAGTTTAAAAAAAATTCAAAACAACTTCAATCCATACTAATATTATAAATGCGAAAGTTTGGATGTGAGTTTGTGAGTTTGTGAGTTTGTGAGGATGTTTGTTACTCAATCACGCAAAATCTACTGGACGGATTTCGATGAAATTTGGTACAGAGGTAGATAATGACCTGGAATAGCACATAGGCTACTTTTTATCCCGGGAAAAAGCACTGTTCCCGTGGGAAATTCACGCGGGCGAAGCCGCGGGCAAAAGCTAGTAAAAAATATTTCTTTGGATACTACATGTATTAGCCAATATGGTAGCATTGAAAAAAAAATATTATTTATAAAAGAAATAGATTTAAAATTCTTTTCTTACCGCTTTATTTTCTTCATTTTTATCCATATTTTTTTTAATTATCTAAATTAAAAATATTAATTATAAATATTAGTATATAATATTATATACTAAATTATGATACTTGATTTTAATAAATGAATTAGGTGTATTTTCTACTAATATTAAAAGTTAAAAAAAATTCTAGAACGTAGAAGCGGCAGCGATGTCTCGCTCCAGGCCGCCTGTATACGGATATGACTTGGTTATTTCATAAGCTGTATCGAAATCCAAAATCTCGGTTTTATTGTTAATAGCCAATTTTATAGTGTTTTTTTTTTTACATTCCTTATATTCGAAATGAAAAGTAGAGTGCTTACTACGGGTGAATGACATCAATGCATACTCGGACTATAGCCGCCCTCGCTGCTCTCGGGCGTCCAAACACCTCGTATGCTATTGATGTCTTCCGACCCTAGTAAAAGCAATCTACTATCTTACCACCGCGTGACCATTACTTGGTAAATTATCCTTATCCACAACGCTTGAATAGTAATTACCTATTTGTAATTAAAATGAGGCAATTTATAATAAATCTACAACTATGTTGTACTGATTATCCTTATTGGAAATAAAATATAGGTGATAAAAAATCTGGACTAAGTAACATTAATTTCCAAAAATTCCTGAAACACCCTCGCTGCTCTCGAGCGTCTAAACACCTCGTATGCTATTGATGTCTTCCGACCCTAGTAAAGCAATCTACTATTTTACCACCGCGTGACCATTACTTGGCAAATTATCCTTATCCACAACGCTTGAATAGTAATTACCTATTTGTAATTAAAATGAGGCAATTTATAATAAATCTACAACTATGTTGTACTGATTATCCTTATTGGAAATAAAATATAGGTGAAAAAATCTGGACTAAGTAACAGTAAAATTCCAAAATTCTTGAAACGTAGAAAATGCACATACCTATAAAATATACAAAAAACATAATATACATAATGCATAAAAAATACATAAAAAACATATAATAATATAACAAACAATACACGTAGGTAACTCAGAACAAAACACGTCTACCGTTTAATCTCATTGCTTATGCGACTTTGGTTGTACTGAATAGGGACTCTCGATCATCAATTGTCCATTTTTGAAATACTATTCAATTCATAAGGTATTGTAACCTTTCATTAGCTTCATTTTCCTTATGGTGCGAAGGTCATACGGGGTTATGGGAGAAAAATAATAGTTTGCGTGTAAACGATACTGAATCATTTTTATTGTTTGATCAAACGATATTATCTATTGTTTGAGCGATGACAGTGAATTGTTTATTGATTCATATCGAGTGTCCATGGGAGTAATGTTGATGCAACAGCGAACAATAAATAAATAAAATAAATATATACGGACAAATCACACAGATTGAGTTAGCTCCAAAGTAAGTTCGAGACTTGTGTTATGGGATACTAACTCAACGATACTATATTTTATAACAAATACACAACAACATATATAGATAAACATCCAAGACCCAGGATAATCTAAAAAATATCATTTTGCATCTTGACCCGACCGGGGATCCAACCCGGGACCGGGCTTGATAACTGTTGAGCCATGGAGGTCGTCAAATGTTGTGCTATTACTTTACTATCAAACAAATTATTTTTAATTAGTTTTCGCCCGCGGCTTCGCCCGCGTAAATTTCCCACGGGAACAGTGCTTTTTTCCGGGATGAAAGGTACCCTATGTCCTTCTCCGTACTTCCAGCTATGTGTATGCGAAATTCCAGGAAGATTGGTCTCATAGATAAAGCGTGAATAGGTAACAAACAAACAAACCAACAAAGAAACAAACAAACTCACTTTCGCATTTATAATATTAGTTAGGATATTTCATTATTCTGCTCAACCTTGTATGCCCTCGATACAAATAAATATATAATAGACAGATTTATTTATTTTATTTTATTCGGAAAACAAACAGTTTTATGTGTCTAATTTTACAACAACAGTGAGAAACAGTTGACCATTTAAATTTTCTCGCATAAGTAAATCTAAAAAGAAACTTGTCTAAAAGAAATTTCTACTTAAAACTTTTCATATAGATATTCCACAACTTAAACAAGTCGTAGTGTGTGGAGTAGTGGCTACCTAAGATCGATTTTACATGCTAAGCTAGACTTTCTAAATGCATATTATTATTGACCGAGCGAGCGAAGCGAGCGAAGGTCTCTAAATCGAGTTGGGGGCGAAACACATTGTTTGTATGTATGTATGTATGTGCACACATACATGTATGTATGTTTGTACCGCGATAACAGCCGAACCGATGGTCCGATTTTGATGAAATTTGGTAGGCATGTAGGAAATATTAATAAATTTTCAAGTTCGTTGGGCATCAAAATCGGTCAGCCGTTTTTGAGATATTTAATTTTTTGTGAAAATAAATATTGTCATTTACACACACACACCGTAGTCGCGAGGTCTACGTTCGCAGCTTGAACGACTAGTTATTTGGTCCATCGTTACATATTAATAATAATACATTTTACAGAGACTATTCAGATATCGTTTATGCAATGCAAATAGTTTTAAATCAAAAAGCCATTAGACAAAATGTGGTCTACACTGTGGTGCAATGCATCCATTATCTGATGAAATAAATCCAAGTCGGTCGCATCCGACGGCAAAGGGGAACACTGAACGAACAGGCTATTTTGAATGGAATCACATTTAGGAAATCGCAAATTCGTAAGCAGATAGCAATGATAGAAACTTGTGAACAAGATGCAATTTTATACAGTTTTATTTCTACAGCATTTGTTTATACAAATAAATTTATTACGACATGCACTTGCCATTGCTGTGAATATACATTTGTTATAATAATTTGGTCTGGTTTTCAAAATGTAAAACCGTTATGCCTCATTCATGTGCCTAATGTGCCCAGCAACAGCACGCGTGTGGGAATTTCAACATTATGGATAGACCCGGGTCTATAAATGTTCACTATCGTACACCCAAAGTATTTGTTAAATTTAGTATTTAAAGAGATTATCATTTTCAAAATACAAGGCTACAAACTCTTCAGCTGTATTATTTTAACTAGAACTTGACGTGAACTACACTTAGATAAAAATATTTTTGTGTTCCAACCAAACTGTTGTAACCTAACTCCTGCTACTCAAAATTTCAGCCATTTGTTTATTCCGTGTCCCAAGGGATACATGCATGCCATACGACTAAATAAATAAGGGAATTAACCCCGTTCGTATGGTATAGTCGCGCGCGGAAGTCCTTGTTGCTCGAAGGGTTTAGTCGACCACTTTTATCTTGTTTCCATTTTAGGGGTTGAATATCCAAAATTCCTTTCATAGTGCTCACCTACGCTATACAATAAACCTCTATGCAAAATTTCAAGGTACTACTTTCAGCGGTTTCGTCTCTGCGTTGATTTCCCAATCTGTTTTATTTATACGGTTTTACGCCTTTAGGGGTACAACTTTCAAAAACCAATGATTGCATCGTTATATGTTATGAACCAAGAACGTAATTGTAAGGTTTCATACAACTCGCGTCAAAAATGGCGAAGTTTCATACAAACTTTGAACACCATTTTTAACCCACAAATTCCTTCCTTAGTGCTTACCTACGCTATACGTCTCTGCGGTGATCGTAAAAATCAGTCATTAACTATTTTATATTTACAGAAAATAAGTTTAGATCCAGGACAATGGCAACAATTTGAACCAAAGAGTACAACACTTAATTCATTCTTTTGTAACTATCTGTTGTCAGGAGATGATTACGGCAACAATGTCAGAGTAAATGAAGGAACTAACTGATAAAAGATATAAACTAAGATATAAAAAACGCTGTACTTTACTCGGAAGTAGGTTATTACCCATAAAATTGCTGATGAGTATGGCTTGGCTGAGAAAATATGTTTCAAGCTTCCTTCGAAATGAATTTTTTTTGTAAACAACTATTGTTTTGTTCTTCATTGTTGTTTATTTTATCGGATAGCAGAAAGTTGATAAGAAACTTAAAGTTTTAAAGCGTATGAATCCTTGTTGCTATTTCAGTTAAAAACTATTGAATGAATTTTGATAAAATTAGCTTAACTTGTAGCGAAAAATATGGAGTAACACATAAGGTACTTTGTATTCCAAAATTCCTACTAATACAGACAATATTCAGCAAATGTTGGCACCGAAATTAAATAAAGTGTCTGTATCCAAAATAACCTATTTAATTAAAAAATATGACTCATTCAATAACAGCGAAGCCATAATTGCAATCAATATAATCTGATAGAATCAATACAAAATGAACGAATTAAATGCGCACAATCATGCACAATACAATGCTTTATTCGAATTTTAAACTGGGTCGTTACATTGCATCAATGCAATCAAAGATGGCGGCTGAAAAATTCTACTCAGCGCTCTCGATATGAAACTTTATTATGAGATGGAAGTTTTTAATAATCCCTCGTGACAAGCGTCCGACTTGAATCACTCTGTCGTAAATTCAAAATGGATTTTTAACTAGCTACTCTATGCCCGGGGTTTCAGCCCGGGGGGAATTTTCGGAAAAAAAATATTCTAAAGTCTATTCCAGGATTTACTTGATTACAAAGTTTTTTAATAATCCGTCTAGTAAACTTTTATGTGAATAAATAACAAACGTCCATTGAAACATCCACGTCAGACACAGATATTATATATTATTATGCTAATACCTCAGACGACCTCTAGGTGACTCTTAAGTGTCGATTTTGATTTGTTTGGGAAATCCTACTAAGTATAAGATAATAGTAGGAATTAACAATCAACTTATTTCTAGAAGAGCGAATAAGAGGCCTCAAAACTTGTAAGTTAGAGTCGTTTGAAAAAGAGTGTTTTCTTAGAAAGAGACCACATACTCCTTTTAACTTTATTACATAGTCAAATAGATGAGAATAATTTTAATGGGCTGCAATATTAACAATGCATAATAGCTATTAAGGTTGGGAGTACTCTAAATTTCGCATAGCTGTAACAAGCACCAACTCAAAACAACGTGGAAACAGATATATAATAACGAAAGCTATAGAAATCTCTGAATTTCAAATTTTAGTAAACTTATTTATCTAACAATAAAATTTCAACAAGAAAATCAATTGCGTGTCTTGAAAAAAATACTTTACTAAATGAAAAAGAGTTTAGGTATTTGAGAGAATATTATTTTAACAGTTGTATGGAAAAATGAAGCCGTAAAATAACTTTCATAATTTCCTATATTCTTCTTTTGTGTCGATGCTCTTTCTCAATTACAAATTTTACATATTTTCCTTGTGCCACTTCTACGTCTCAATCAATGGCGTGAATATGTGAATCAATATTATAAGAATTCCATTGTTTGGGGAGAGACGCCACACGCACTATTTCTGTCAATATGCTCTGTAACTATGCGAAGATCCCACATTGTTTAAATAGCTTTTCTTAGCGTTGCAGGACTATCGATAATTTGGCTATCGATAGTTGACCTTGAAAAATAGTCATAATATCGATAGGCTTATCGATAGTATGACTATTTAAATAGCTTTTCTTAGCGTTGTAGGACTATCGATAGTTGACCTTGAAAAATAGTCATATTATCGATAGACCTATCGATAGTCAATAGTTTGCAATACTATTGATGATACCCAAAACTATCGATAGTATTGCTTTTCAATACTATCGATAGTATCGATAGTATTGCTTTTAAATACAATTGATAGTATCGATACTATTGAATTGCAATACTATTGAATTTTTACAAGCTATCGATAGTGCAATAGTATCGATTGTTTGTTGAAATACAAGTGTCAATACTATCGATAGTATTGATTAGAAAATATCAATAGTATCGATTGTTTTGGGTATCATCAATAGTATTGCAAACTATTGACTATCGATAGGCCTATCAATAGTATGACTATTTTTCGAGATCACAATACTATAGACAATACTATCGATAGTCAACACTATTGCTGCAACACTAGCTTTTCTCTATATTCTCGGTGGTTTGCGACAGAATATAGTTCATAATAATTCAGAGCCCAGGCTGCCGCAATTATTCGGGTAATTGCACCATTAACGTTTAAACATGATTCAGAATTTTAAATCCAGCAGATTAATATTTTGCGATATAAGTAATATTTAATTTTTACAGTAACAAATACTATTGATAGCTATTGGATGAGAAAAGCAGTATGATATGTCTAAATGGATTATTTCATTTTACTTCTTTATTAAAAAAGACCGATGTACGAGTTGCAGTTTTTAAAATTTCAATTTTAAAATTAATTACTGTAAGGTTAATTGTAATTTTGTTACATTGTGTTAATGCTGTTTTACAAGCACTCACGGTGCATTTGAGGACATTAGTTATTCGTACATTACAAATGCGTGCGCATCACTTGGCACACGGTTTGGTACAATGCATTTCGTAACATAACTGAAGTATTATAATTTCCTTAGTTACGGTATAAGATTACTGGTTACATATATATAATTTAAGCGATAATAGTGGATTTGTTTAAAGAATTAAATAAAAAATACAATTATTTAAAACTTTACCGGCTTATTTTTAAAAATATATTTAGTATATAATATCCTTTGAATATTTAATCTCTAGAAGGAGCGCGGCAATGCAATTTACGTCCAAATAAATATTAGCTAACTGTTAGCCTCCAACTCGCGATCCGCCGCTCAGTATCCAATTTGAAGCCAAGCGATACGTACGCGTCGTCACTGATTTTCGGAAGTGAAATAGTCCGTTAAAATGTCGAGCTACGTGATAAAAGTTTGCCGAAATTATAAAGGACGTCGAAAAACAACCCTTAAAGTCAGTTACCATCGGTAAGTAATCCAAATTCTATTATATTTAAAGCAAATATTTCGTCTAAAAAATCAAACAGTTTACAAACGCGATTTTGACAGATTTTTAAAGTTGCCATTGTTTTGTTTGCAAAATTTTAGGGAAAATATCAGCTGAAATTCGGGAGTCATCTGTGAATATGTGATTTTTTTTATTGTACATTCATTGTATATTATACTAGCTGTTTACCGCGGCTACGCTCGCGTGAATTTCTAACGGGAACAGTGCTTTTTCCCGGGATGAAAAATACCCTATGACCTTCTCCGTACTTCTAACTATGTGTATGCGAAATTTCAGGAAGATTGGATCACTAGATAAATCGTGAAGAGGTAACAAACAAACAAACAAACTCACTTTCGTATTTATAATATTAGTTAGGATTAAGGTTACAATACATTTTTATAAACTTTCCATTCTTTCATTTTCTGTTTCAAAATATTTGCTTTAGGAAGTATCTCCACTTGTGTTATGTTATGTCCGATTAGAACTAATTAAGTGCTACTTAAAAGTAAACCCAAATACCACGGCAATCAACTATACTTAGTTCGCAATACTACATACTGTCAAATCTCACGCTTGATAATGTTTTCTCCACTTTAGTTACCTTCTATTATTTTTATTAAAGGTTATTCAGTAATAAAAATCAAATATAAATTTAAGAACGAATTTCAAATTCACCTAACGAAAACACCTTTTATTTTTACCCATAAATGGAAGCTGGTAACCCTACGCACGCACACAGAGACAGATTCTGCGAGTGTACGACAGTGTAACGACGTTTGCTTGTGTGCGTCGCGTGCACACGAGGATAAAAAAGTTGGCCTGTTTTTTGTCAGCCGATTACAAGGCGTGACTATATCTAGAGAGTAAATAATCAAAGATAATATCATAATTAATAGAAAACCTCTAAAATAATTACCCTAAGAGCCTAACGAAAACTCGCTAGCAAAAACACAAATTGTAGAAAATTCGAAAGTTACCTTTTTGTGTCTGCTTTAAGGCGGAGCTTACGTACCACCCTTCACCCCCTCCTTCCCACCTTAATCAAAATATTTAAGAATCCGTAATATTATCTATAGCGTTGGAATAACAAGCTAATTATTAAAAAATAAAAACACGACTGACAACTTACATAGCCTATGTCACTCGGGGGAATGCAAGGAATATATCAATACCTCTCACATCAAAATCCGTTATGCCGTTCAGGACTTATGGTGGAATAAAGAAACTTACATACATACATACTTACATACATGAACCCTGAAAACATAACACTCCTTTTTGGTCAGTCGTGTAAAAAATTAAATGAAACACTCAAAATTTATATAAAATTAGTTTTTTTTGTAATTTTTTTGTAAAACAAGCAAACAAGTAGTCCCTATTATTATTTATGAATTAAATAATTTCCGGCGAGATTGTCAGTTACAAAAACATTTTCTACCCTTAATTCACTCGTTCAAATTTGAGTCTTCTGTAGCAGAGAATACGTTTAAATATCCTCTGTCTGATGATTCGTGAGAATGACTGTTTCGATTTGATTAAGTGGCAACACTGAATATAACTGGGAGCGTTGTGGTTAGATCTGATTTGAGTTAGTGGGATGTATGACTGCAATTTGATTATTATGGTTCTGTTTAAGTTGCTATATTTCTTTTTACCTCGCCCGTTTGTGTAATAAAAAATTTCAAATATTTTTTTATTACATAACATTTTTAATCACATCATACATACTTTATATCTTCAAGTAACAAGGACTTCCGCGCGCAAAACGGAATCCGTGTTGCTTTATGCTTTATTTTTTTGTGTTAAATGTTGGTAAACTTGTATAAGTAAAAAAAAAGTATCACCTAATACTAAGTTTCAAAAATAAAAGTCGGGCAGCAAGCTGAACGAAGGTAAACTACGTTTTTTGTCTCCACGGATTTATTAAAAGTTTCGTAAAAACTAAAACTAGTGGCTCGCTCCAGGCGGGCTGTCGCAACTCGCAACTAAAAAGTTGCTTACAATTTTTCTCCATGTTTCTTTTTCTTTTCGCGTTCCTTTGTTACTATGAGGAAATCTCAAATTGAATTAGGGATAGTGATTTGTTTTCCTGCTATTTATAATTATACTGGATTTTTTTATTAATTATAGGTACATAATTTTTATGATGCGATCAATCTATATATACTTATAACTCAAAGGTGACTGACTGACATAGTGATCTATCAACGCACAGCCCAAACCACTGGACGGATCAGGCTAAAATTTGGCATGCAGGTACATGTTATGACGTAGGTATCCGCTAAGAAAGGATTAACGCGAGCGAAGCCGCGGGCGCCAGCTAGTAATACATATACAGGTGAATTCTAAAAGATTAGCAAAATTTCTACTGGTGAAAGTAACCAACTTTTTTCATGGGACCGACTAACAAAAAACAATATCCATTATAAGAGCTAACCTCCAAAATAATAAAATAAATTTATTTATTAACGTTGGTAATAAAAATTATTACTCAAACCTTCGTGCTGTATCTCATTCACCAGACTTCAGGTAACATTAAAGTTGTGTTGATTTAGGCTCACTTTGTGTGGACTCAAAAATGGGCGGCAATTAAAAAGTTAACAGTCAAATACTGCTATTGGACATTACGAAATAATTAACCGATGTTTTTTTTTGCTTTCTGAATATTTAATAAAAAAAATATTAAGAGATTTCAGACATTAAATAAATATAAAATTAATTAATATTATCATTATTGTGAAGCTAATGAATTTTTATTTAATTATAAAAAATAGAAGTATAAATTCCATACATTTAAAACATGTCATTGATTCATATTACACTATTATTCAACGACGACGCCTAGTTTTTCTTACATATCAACAAATCAATTTTCTAAATAAATTTTCCACTTATCTTGCTACAGACCGAACACTGATGTATGCAGTGGGATCTGCAGTATCAAAGACTAACTATTTACTGGCATTAGTCAGGATCAGGCCACATAGCAAAGTACGAGAATTCCACTTTGCTTGTAAAAATACTAAGTTTTAATAAGAAGTTAATAATATATATCGGCTTTAATATTATCTAAGTAAAAAGTAAAACTGGTAGTAAGTAAATAGAACTTAAAAATAGGATCGGTTATTATTGTGTAAGTGAAGCCCCTTACTCAAAAGAAAAGTACCTACCTCACAAACCAAAATAGACAAGAGTCCGGTAAAGTGATGCAATGTCACCGTGATATCACGAGTTCTACCGCACCACCCTTTCTGTCATTTCTGTTTAGTCCAAAGGTAGAAGGCAGAAAACTCACTATGTCATTCATTTCACCTAGTGACCTTTTGTACATTTGTTAGTGCAATAAAGTTGAAATGAATTTCTTTCAAATTTAAAAATTTAATGAATTGTAAAAAAATAAGTTGCGTGGGACCGGGGTTGCTGGCGTGCTCTTCCAAAGGCCAAGACTCATTTTGGGTCACTGGAGCCCAAATAGTAAGTGGTAAGTAATTTCGCTTTAAAATTCTTCTCTTTATCTCTGGATGGTTTCTGTAAAAGCCGTTCATTTTAGTAGAACTAAATCCTGAATTTCAGGCAGTGTGATCGAAGCCTTACAGATCTACGCCAATTTATTAGATCCGTGTGCTGAATGACTATTCAAGCAAGACCAATGGCTATTAATACCATTTGCTGGTGGCTGGCCACAGATTACATATTCGTACTAGCTTGCTCGACTACGTAAAGTCGTATTGGGGTGGAGCTGAAAAAATGTATGCGATTTCAATTTTTTTGAGTCGAGAAAATGTTCTTAAAATTTTCTTTAAAGTAAAGTTTTGATCAAGAAAAAAGATGATATATTAAAAAATATAAATAGAAGAGAACTTATGACTATTATTTGCAGCTTCGTATAGTATGTAGCAGCAGAATTAATGTTAATAAGAAAAAATATTTATGAAACAAAACGTATAAAATTCTTCTGTTACTGACTGACAGACACAGCACAGCCAAAACAACTAGGCATATTAATCTGAAATTTGGCATGTAAGTTCCTTAGGTAAGGGATTATTTGAAATTCCTACGGGAATAAAATCCCGCACCAATGCTAGTGAGTCAATACAGATCTTTAAACATAATATTTGCTCAAAATATTTGTTCACATTAAAGCTTGTACAATCAACTAGCTATTTATTAGTGTGACTGTTGAGTATGTGTGGTGTGAATAAAAATGTCACTGCGTAGTAGTGTTCTGTGCTGTAATAGCTAGCGAACTGTACATGAAATTATAACTAAAGGGATGACTGTAACTAACAAACAACCCTAGCACCTAACACCTAACACCCTAGCCCTATTCATAAACTGAGAATAAATACGTATATAAATAAATAGTGCGGAAAGTCTAATACCGTGGTATCCGTATATCGTAGTGTTAAACTAAAATATTGCTGGCGTTGCACGTATGCGTTTTTGGCTGCACTGCCCGCTGATGCAACTCAGCGTTACGGTGGTATGTTCATGTTGGCTTGAACAAAGCTATTGGATATGAAAAGATTAGGATACACCATAAAATGCAATTGTAGACGACAAAAAAGGCCAGAAGCGAAGTTCATGGCGAAATCTAGTTTTATAATTACTTTTCATCAAAATACATCAAAAAAGCGAAGCCAAGGAAGCAAACACAAAGAAATAAATTTGACTCCATTATCAAAATTATATTTCATCTTTATCTTGCGTTTTGTCGAATTCCTCCTATTGTTTGGGAGACGAATGCTTTGTCAAGTTCCGTAATAGCTATGATTTCTCTTTACATCCCCATAGTGCTATTGTCAGCTGTACTGCTTTGAAATAAAGACAAATTTCCTTTGAGTGTAATAAACCTTAAATTATTTGCGGTTACGCTAGACTACCAGAAGCTCTAAAAAGCTTCAAGTTAACGAAATATATATTTATGGTATTCCTATAGCAACGATACTTGGGATGTTCAATTTGTTTATGTATTTTAGATCTGATTATATTAAATGTCAGTGGAAAAATGGTTTAATTCATAATGAATTAATTAATGTCTAATTGCTTTTTCAACTTCTGTGGATTTTGAGAATATAACCTTTATTGTAGAAAATTACAATAAATTTGAGGAAAAAGATAAGAAAAAATTACTTTTCAAAAAATATAGAAGTTTGACTTACGAAAATGGATTACCGGGATAATATTGTAGTTTAGTATAGATTTCCGTGTAACAGTCAACAAATTTAGCATTATTATGACAAGTATATCATTGGTATATAAGAAATTAGTAATCAATAAATAAATAAATATATACGGACCAATCACACAGACTGAGCTAGCCCCAAAGTTAGTTCGAGACTTGTGATAAATAATAAATGCACACATTTATAAAAGTTTGAATAGGAAGAATTAATTCGTTTTAACTAATTGGGAAAGACAAAGATTCATCCCATTATTTCTTGATTACCCTCAACCACAGATAATACCTATACAGTGTATTTTTTCTTTGCTTATATTAAGCCAACACATTTAGCAGTCCCTTCTATTTATAAAGATAAAATTTTAACACTCCCAAAGAATAACAAAAGATGTGTAAACAAAGCAGAGACAACATTTTTCACACACGTCAACACCCGAAGAGCTCCCAGGGGCAACAAAAGGCCCAAGGCCGCTCCAAGTTTTTGTTGACGGAACATTACATACAGTGCATTAGTAAAATGATATTTCTTTTAATACGTCGAGGCGAGAGCATGTAACAAGAGCCGTGGAAATGACAAATACGGTACGGCTGTGTTAGAAACTGATTTCTATATATGAACCTGTTTACATAAAAATAGATTCTATCTATACTCTATACGTTGAATTAGACCCTAATTCAATGACTCTACATACTCTACAAGACCACAAGGTAGAAAGTTAACACTTTAATAAATGCGCCATGGCTTCTATTTCGTATAATCCACCACCTATTCATATTCTATTACATATAATATAATGTTCACCATATCTATCATCTAGTGAACGTATGATCAATCAACTAATGTTGATCATATCATGAAATACTATGTTACGGTATTATATCAAAAATTTTGCCATTAGTAATATTTCTACAATAAAATTACTGCTAAATTACAATAGCATACATACATAGAATCACGTATTTATCCCTTACGGGGTAGACAGAGCCAAGAGTCGTGAGACTCGTAGGCCACGCTTAGCTAAATAGTGGGCTTTCTGATGGAATGGAGATTCAGATATAGTGACAAGTTGCTTTCTAGCCCATCGCCTATAATCCCCATTTGCCATATACATCCATATGCCCAATCGCCATAATTACTAATAATGGAATCTCCAGTTTAAAGCCCTTTGAGCCTTTTCCCTCTATTGACATTTACAATCTGTGCGGGAAGAGAAGCAGCAGGCATATTCTATGATTCTTCTTTGCTCCCAGACCAGCATGGAAGCTATAACAATAAGCAAAGTAACAAAAATACTCAGATAAAAAACATGGTAGGTTAATTTGAGAAGGATACGAGTAATAGCCAACATAAAGAGAAGGCAGGCGTCGTGTCGTGTCAAGACCTTAAACGTAAAGCCGAGAACAGAGAAGTATGGCGTATACTCCACCGACAAGAGCGCGGCTCTTAAATAAGAAGAAGAAGAAGACGAGTGATATAAGTAGTCAAATTTTAATTTGGTCAAGTTTAATAACAATGGAGAATCATTAATTTATTTTACATATTTTGAGCATACACTTGCCATGGTAGAAGGGTGTAAATAAATAATAATGAACTTTGCCTTTTAAAGAGGACATTCATGAAGAGGAATACACATCCCTGCATCGTTTCTCAAATATCCCACGTCACACAGACAGGCGGGCTCGACACAGCCTAGTTTTAGCTCTGGGCATGTCGGAGGCATTTTCATATCTTGACATGATTTGTGGCAGACGTCACGGCTGCATCTATAGTATTTCTCATTTGGTGGACACTCTGTAAAATAGCACAAGTATTATTGAAATATTTTTAACCGCTTCGCCCGCCTGAATTATAGAATAGAATAGAATTCGTTTATTTGAATTACCACAGACACTAAATAAAAAACACAGGCTTAAACTAATTACAAATTACATAATAATTAGTGTGCTGCAGCAAAGCAAAATGGCCATAACTCAGCGGTCTTATTCTCCACTGGAAAGTGCCTTTTCCCAGGGTGAAAGGTAGCGTATGTCCTTCTCAGTACTTCTATATGTATGCGAAATTTCAGGAAGATTGGATCAGTACCTAGTTGAAGTGTGAAGAGGTAACTGTTAGAATACCTTTCATCCCTAAAATGCAATGTTCCCGTGGTAAATTTACGCGGGCGAAGCCGCGGGGAAAAGGTAGTTGAAATATAAAACATTCATACTTCTATATCTATAACTAACCATCCATACTAATATAATTAATACGAAAGTATGAATTAACTACACTACTAAACTATATCGTTTTAGCGGATAAACCGGCTGGATGGATTGTGATGTTTTGATATAAATACAAGTAACACGTAGGTTACATAAAAAAAAAACAATGTTCTATTGCTGCAATGGAGGGATGGAAGGTGGAACAGGTATAGATACAAAATGATGACTTCTTTATAGAAGTATGCTATCTATATTGGACTAGAAAATTTAAACTTACCAAAAGCACCTGGATCATTCCAACTGTATGTTGGCGGTTCTACAAAAAAAATATACAAATCAAAAGTAAATTAATTAAAAATAAATATTGTATACATACATAACACATCCGTACGTCAAAACGTACTTATATGAATGCCAAAGTTTGGATTTGCCTTGGCCGTTTGTTGAACGACGCCTAGTAAAGTGGCTGGGCAGTTTATCGAACGGCTAATTTAACCAGTTGACTGCGACTACTCTCTAACTAAAATAAAGAATTCGTTTCTCCATGATAAAGCAATTTTTTTTCTCATTGTTACAGACCAATTACTCTGTAGGTATATAAAATTTCCGCTTTTCACTTATTCCGCTATCTGCCGCAAGGGAAATCTGTACGCAACCAATAAATAGCGCATCTTTGGCAAAATCCTGGAGATTCACTCATGTTTTTATTTACACAGGCAAGATTTTAACTTAGCCGTTCAATAAGGCAAAGTTGAATCTGTACTTCAACTCGATTTTAACTTTGTATTTACAGTTTTCAGATTTATTATTTTACAACTGCTCTGATATATATCTTATATTGCTCGCTGGCATGTTTATTTATGATTCCAGTTAAACGATATGCAACATTTAAAATGATATCTTTTGATGTTATCAAATATTATTATTTAATTGTTATAAGTATTTGATGTTATTGACTTTATTTTACAAAGCTAATAGAGATGGTTATTGACGAACAGATAAGTGTTAACAAAACTCAAAAAAAAATATGTATTTTTAAATTTTAAAATTGAGCTCGCAGAGTAAGTTTAAAAATAATTGTTATGGGAAAAAAATACAAGTACTACCTATCCAACTCACCACAGTCATACGTACGGACACAAACACCCTGTTTGTTTCTTAGAAAACCGATTTCACATATACATCCAGGTTGGTTACAGCTTGGCGATAACATTGGACAAGAAAATGGTGGATAGTTCATATCATCACACGTCTTATGACATACTTCGCTAACGCACCTGTGGTATATTTCATTTGCTGGACAAGCTACAAGCAAAATTGTACAGTTATATACAAAATTTTAACACAAAATCCCACCCCGGGGCTTCACCCCCGCATTAATTTTTGATGAAAAGAACCTTATGTGTAAGACGAGGTTTTTTGTTACACGTACATATATAAAATTTTATCGAAATTGTCAAGTAGTTTTCAAGGCGTTATCAAAGAGGATGTAATAACTACGAAGTTTTTAGTTACGTGAAAGAGTAACAAACATACATCCATTGTCACAAAGTTTCACGTTTATAATGCAAAGTACAATTCAAGAAACAGTAAGAATTATTCAATTTAGACTACTTTTCTACTGATCATTTTGTAAATTCATGATCGGTGATAAGATTCATCTAATAATTATTAGATGACGCTCATGAAAACAATGAAAATTATATAAAAGTCTCACCTATAGCTTGATCCATCGTCATCATTTGTGAGTACACTGATGATAAAAGAGCAAACAAACAAATACACAATAAACACGCCATTCCTATTAGGTCCGATCTCTTTCAATGATAGAATAGAAGAAAACACGCAAACCTTATTTATATAGTTTGATTTTATCAGTATGTTTTCATTCATCTGTGTGATTTGTCCGTATATATTTATTTATTTACTAGCTTTTGCCCGCGGCTTCGCCCGCGTGAATTTCCCACGGGAACAGTGCTTTTTCCCGGGATAAAAAGTAGCCTATGTGCTATTCCAGGTCATTATCTACCTCTGTACCAAATTTCATCGAAATCCGTCCAGTAGATTTTGCGTGATTGAGTAACAAACATCCTCACAAACTCACAAACTCACAAATTCACAAACTCACAAACTCACATCCAAACTTTCGCATTTATAATATTATAGTATATAGTATGGATATAATAAAACAGTAAAAATATAATAGAAAGCAAAAATTTTTTTTTGGAATTCCTTGTCTGTCTGTCTGTCTGTATGTATGATCACGCTAATCTCCGAAAGTACTGGACTGATTTGAATGAAACTTTTTTTGTTGTATAGCTATTAAGCCTAGGCAACATTTAGGCTATAATTGATTTTGAAACAGAACAGTTAAACTATAAGAAATATGGAAATGGTGCCTTAACAAAAGTCGTTCAACCTGATGAGCATTTGCTGCTGGCCTATAAAAATTGAAGATCTGAAACATCTGATGAAAAGCTCCAAGAGACCAGCTACACTATAACATATATGGAAATGGCGCCTTAGAAAAATGTTTCAACCTGATGAGCATTTTCTGCTGACGTATAAAAATTGAAGATCATGGAACATCTGATGAAGAACTCCAAGAGACCAGCTACTCTATAAAATAAATGGAAATAGGGCCTTAGCAAAAGTTCTTCAACCTGATGAGCATTTTCTACTGACGTATAAATAGTCAGGACACGGGATAGAACAAAGAGGGACTCGGGGTGGGAGTGGTGGTACACGGAAAATTGTAGATAACGAACAGATGAAGATCGTTTATTGAATGAAATATCTCTTTTGATTCATTTTAACACCGCAACTGTACTACGAGTACCTAATATATTCCCGCGGGACACAGGATAACCATATGGCTGAAATTTTGAGTACTGGAGTTTAGGTTACTACAGTTTGGAACACGAAAAGATTTTCATCTAAGCTAAACTTACGCGGGCGAAGCTGCGGGTAACAGCTAGTCTATACTATAATTAAACGTATCAACCTGTAATCTATAATAACCTGAATCTAAAGGTTTTATTACCTATTTATGAGTACACCGTGGTCGCTCACGCTCTGAACTGGGGAGACAGAGTGAGTTCGGCAACACCTGGAGTGACAGAGCAGCCCTATTTAGGGGTAGCACTGCTCTCCTTGCTCAGCCTTGGAGGGGGCTAGAAAAGGTGCCCCAAAAATTGCTCGCCCCAACCTGTATGGATGGTAGTAACTGCGGCTGCCACCGCATCAATAATTTCGTGGTCGTCGTAACAATAAAAATGCTATTAAAACACCTAAAAAACTAGACATGACTTTTGGCGCATGGAATGTAAGAACATTACTTGACCGCAAAGATAATATCTGTCCCGAGCGAAAGACTGCCATTGTAGCTCGTGAGCTTTCACGCTATAACGTGGATGTGGCTGCTATCAGCGAAACACATCTCGCCGACGAAGGGGAGCTGGTGGAGCACGGTGGTGGATACACTTTCTTCTGGAAAGGCCTCGCTTCCTCCGAACAGCGGCAATCGGGCGTGGGATTTGCGGTTAAGAATCAGCTCATGACACAGCTGCAAGAGTATCCGGTACATATCTCAGACCGAATCACAACTTTGCGCCTTCATCTTGATGACAATAACTACCTCAATGTCATCAGTGTCTACGCTCCCACGCTAGACAAATCTGATGACATTAAGGACAAGTTTTACGAGGAGCTGACTAACTGTCTCGAAATCGTACGTCCCAGAGAACAGATCCTTTTACTGGGGGATTTCAATGCCAGAGTAGGACAGGATTTCATGGCTTGGCCTAATATCCTAGGCAGACACGGAGTGGGCAGCATGAACGATAACGGACAGCTGCTACTTAATCTTTGTGCCCAATTTCATCTTGCGATCACGAACACTATGTTTAGACTTCCCGCCAAGCACAAGAATACGTGGATGCACCCAAGATCAAAACACTGGCATTTGATAGATTACGCTATAGTGAGGCAAAAAGATGTTTCCCAAGTCCAAATCACCCGTGTCATGCGTGGTGCACACTGCTGGACAGATCACCGGCTTGTAGTCACTAAACTGCGTCTCCGCCTCCGGCGTCCTCGTAGGTCCGTTAGAATAAAGCCACCAAGCATAAATTTGGACAGGCTTAAGCATCTCGGGATGAGGGAGAAATACGCCGAAGCCTTGGCTACTGCCCTGCCGCTAAAAAAAAACGGAGGTCGGTGAAGTTGATGTTGACTGGGGGACTCTATCTTCTCACATTTTAGACATCGCCTCGGACACCTTGGGTCGAAAACTCCGGAAGAACGAGGATTGGTTTGATGAGAATGATGGAGTTCTTAGGGAGGCAATTGACAAACACCGACATCTCCTCAGGCAACACAGGAGGAACCAACGTAGTGTTGTGGAGATTAGGCAGAGTGACCTGGAGCTGCGTAAACTAACTCGGGAAACCAAAAACAAATGGTGGCAGGATAAGGCTCGTCACATGCAATGGCTAGCAGATAACAACCGGCTAGGGGAATTCTACAGCGAGGTTCGAAAGTTGATAGGTACAACTTCACTTGCAAAAGTGCCGCTTAAGCCTGCTAATGGTAAAGGTCTTCTTAGAAGCAAGGAGGAAGTTATTACGCGATGGGCGGAATATTTCAACACTTTGCTTAATGTAGACCGATCTGCTGATTTGGAACACATCAACTCAATCCCTCAACTGCCCATATCTACCGAGCTAGATGAGCCATTGTCACGTGACGAGGTTATACTTGCAATAAATCAACAGCAGAACAAGCGAGCGGTTGGTGTCGATTTTATACCAGGTGAACTACTAAAATACGGTGGTGAGGAACTACATTCGGCAATATGGGAGCTTTTTAATCTTATGTGGAATAAAGAACAGGTTCCTTCAACTTTTAAAATTTCGCGTATAAGGGCTCTATATAAAGGCAAGGGTGACCGATCCGATTGTGGTTCCTATCGCGGTATTTCCCTTTTATCAGTCTCTGGAAAAATCTTCGCCAGAGTATTACTTAATCGCCTGATGAAAATATCAGAAAGGCTGTTGCCCGAAACGAAGTTTGGCTTCCGACCTGACCGAGGTACGTGCGAAGCTATCTTCTCAGTGCGTCAATTGCAAGAGAAAAGCAGAGAACAGGGCCGTCCCATGTACCTGTGCTTTGTGGACCTTGAGAAGCCCTCTGGACGGTGCTAAGGAGAATAGGGTGCACAGAGAAGTTTGTGAGACTCCTCAGACTCTTCCACGACGACATGCAGTGCTGCGTCTCTGTCGACGACGAACAATCAGAGTTCTTTCCCGTTACCTGTGGGGTCAAACAAGGTTGCGTTCTCGCACCTACATTGTTCGCGTTGTATTTTGCGGTCGTAGTCCGAGAGGTCTTACAATCTTCTTCTGAAGGTGTTCGCATCCGCTTCCGCACCGATGGCAACATATTTAATCTGGCGAGGCTTAAAGCCCACACAAAAGTTTCACACGAGATGGTCACTGAGATTATTTACGCAGATGACCTATGCTTTGTGACTGAATCCTCTGACGGCCTGCAACAGCTCATGTCCGAATTCGACAAGGCTTGCCGAAAATTCGGCCTAAAAATCAGCGTTAAAAAGACGGAAGTGATGTCTCTGGACATAGACGGTCACAAGGCGCTGAATATCAACCTTGGCGAGGATGAGCTGATGCAGGTCGACAAGTTCCGATACCTGGGGAGCACCTTAACATCCAAATGCGACCTGGATTCAGAGATCAACAGCAGGATCGGAGCTGCAGCTGCAGCATTCGGCAAGTTGAATACCAAGGTCTTCTGTTCGCATGATATAAAGTTAAGTACGAAGATCTCAGTATACATGGCAATCATGCTGCCTAACCTTCTGTATGCTGCGGAAACCTGGACTCTTTACCGCCGACACATCTGCATGTTAGACCGATTCCACCTCAAATGTCTGCGAAAGATTATGAACATCAGATGGTCTGATCGCGTGCGGAACACCGAAGTGCTGCGACGAGCGAATGTGGGTGGCATTGAGGCTTACCTGATGTGGCGACAGCTTCGGTGGTGCGGTCACGTGTCAAGGATGGCAGAACAGAGGGTTGCTAAGCACATCTTCTACTCAGAACTTGAGGAGGGCAAGCGCAAGCATGGCGGACAACTCCTCAGGTACAAAGATGTGCTGAAGCGGCATATGAAGCGCTGCGGCATAGAGCCCTCTCAGTGGGAGGAGCAAGCCGCTCAAAGACCGGAATGGAGGGCTTTGGTTAAAACCAAAGTCCTTGACTTTGAAATCAAACGACGCGCTGAGCTCGACACCAAGCGCGATGAGTTAAAAGCCCGACCACCTGTGCTAACTCAATATAATTATAATAATGGTGTGCTCACATGCCCGCAATGTGCGAGGATCTTTTCCAATAAGATTGGCTACATAAGCCACATGCAAGCGCACGAGAGAGCCCTTAATTCTTGAAGTGGTCGACATGACCGAAATCGGTCGGACACAATCATCATCATGAGTACACGGTGCCTGACTGTATGATAGATTAGAAAATTGATGAAATCGCTGAACGTGAGACTTGACATTTTGCAGTGCACTTTTATTTATTTTATTTTTTATTTTTATTTTATTAGAGACAGCAAACAGCAACATTACAAATATACAATAAAACAAGTTTACATAAAAATCTTTAATAGCAATGCCGCCTACAGCGCAAAAACAATTGAAAAACAACTGATTAAAGAATGATATTATTATCTATACATATAATAAAACAGTAAAAATATTTTGTCTGTACATTGAGTATTTTTGATTAAAATAGATAGAGGGACACTTAAAAAGAACAATAGAAAGCAAAAAAAAAAAATTGGAATTTCTTGTCTGTCTGTCTGTATGTATGTACGCGTTTCACGCAAAAACTACTGGACGGAATTGAATGAAACTTTTTTTGTTTTATAGCTATTAAGCCTGGGCAACATATAGGCTATAATTAATTTTGAAAACTGAAACACCTGATGAAGAACCATAACAGAACAGCTTAACTATAAGAAATATGGAAATGGTGCCTTAACAAAAGTCGTTCAACCTGATGAGCATTTTCTATTGACGTATAAAAATTTAAGATCTGGAACATCTGATGAAAAGCTCCAAGAGACCAGCTACACTATAACATATATGGAAATGGCGCCTTTGCAAAAACCGTTCGACCTGATGAGCATTTTCTGCTGACGTATAAAAATTGAAGATCTGGAACATCTGATGAATAACTTCAAGAGACCAGCTAAGTACACTATAACATATACGGAAATGGCGCCTTAGCAAAACTTGGTTAATCTGATGAGCATTTTCTGTAGACGTATAAAAATCGAAGATTGGAACACAGGAAACAGTTTGGGACACAAAAAGACTTTTCATCTAAGCCAAAGTCACGCGGGCGAAGCCGCGGGCACGGCTAGTGTATATTTAAAAATTACAGAAAAAATACAAAATTCTGTTTGTTTATAAAGCCTTTTCTCCCCAACAGAACTCAAATCAGCGTGAATATTATAGGCCTCCGTTAATTAGGAAAACGGAAAATGTACACAGAAGTTTGTACTCACGACAAACATGGCATTGGATCATTTACATTCCGTGCTTTGGTGGAATTCAATTTCTGTGTTCTCAGAATTCCCCGAATCAAATTGAATAATTTGGTAGCAGAATCATGTAATACATTCCCATTTAATTAATTAAAGGGAAAAGTCGTGCAAACAGGAATTTTATTTGGAAAGACCTTAATTGTTAGGATATTAGTGAAAACCTCATTTAATTCTATTTTTATTTTATAAATAAAAACCATATTATTACACTCTTACAGCACACTTAGTCGACCTATTGATCATCAACTCAACACCACTAACAATTTGATATATATATAGTTATAAGAGGAATCAAGTATGATGAATTAAATTATGAATGGTACCTATTATGAAAATTTGTAATTTGACGTAGAGTTTGTATTTTCCGTTTGTAGTAAACGTAAATGACAGTACAACGACAATCTATATATATAAAAGAACAAGGGTGATTGATAATACCTAATAAAGAATTATCGGGAATTTTAACATCATATAAAGGTTAGTGCAAATTCTGAGAAGACCAGAAGACATTAATTACTTGTGTAATTGAATGTAGAGGAATATAATCTGATATTATTTAGATAAGAATAATTTCATCATCAGCCATTTTAATGTCATTGTCTCCATTGCCGGGGTAATGGCCTTCCTTATGGATGAATAAAGAGAATGGGGCTTGATCCACCCACTAAAGGCCCACTGAAGCAATGAAGAGCTCGAAATAATGTACATTTTTAGTCACCCATCCCATGACAGACCATTGCAAAAGTTGCAGGCAGAACACGCTTACCACTACACCACCACTACACCACCAACCTCCTTTTCTCTCAAAATAAGCACAGTAGGTATAATAATTCTGAATTGACATTAACGAAGATTATTTTATTCCGGAATTTCCTAAAACGAGGATACTTTTTTTATAATTTTTAGTAAGGTTTCTAAAGGATATGAAGGCTTTGTGGGCAAAAAACTGATGCCAGCGAAGATAAATTTTCCAGCCTCCTGAACCGACTTTCGGACTATGAATATGGCGACCCTACTCATACGACATAGTGATTACCTCCACATTCGCCCTACACGTTTCGCCCCACACGAAAAAATCCATGTTTGCCCTACATTCTATGTCTGTTTTGCCCCGATCGATATTTATTTCCTTATTTAATATTATTAAGCAAGGAATTAATTTTATTTAATTTATTTAATTTAAATAAAAAAATATCCTGTTTTTGTCCCGGAATTTATGTCTGATTCGCCTCGCTTTTTTTGTAATAGTTTATAGTATAGACAGAAATGACGAAGATCAGTATGAAAGAAGTTATTTGTGGCGAAAACGGATATATTTTATACGGAATTTTTGGAATGTAGGGCAAAACCGTAGGGCAAATGTGGAACAAACCGACATAGTGCGCAACTGTCGGGTACCAATTTATTACGGTAGCGAGTAAGTGATAAAGTTGAATTATATGTCAACTTTCGTCTCGCGAATTAGAGCTGTTAGGAATATGGGAATAACGAAATTGGACTTACGATGTTTTGAATACAGTTTTATTGCATAACTTTGGGGCAATACATTTTACGTGAGTTACAATCTTGTTTGAGTCTCTCTTTCTCTCATTTCGCGTGCAAGTGGCTTTACGAGGATCAGATTATTTTAGCTCGATATCCCGTGAAAGGTCCACATGCGTGCACAGCGCAATCCACATCCAAAATTTTCTTTTGTGTGATATGGGCACGTTGCCGCGGGGCTGCGCTCTTGAGGGGCTTTACAAATGGAATTTTTTTTTATTTTTGTATTGAACCTTAGTTTTTATTTTAGTAGGTATTTTAAATGAGCTTGTATTTTAGTTTTTAATTTATCTTTAAAATTAATTAATTGTAATGATGTAATTGTGTTGTCTTAATTATAACTATAAGAAAATAAATAACATAGGTTTGCATCTAATTTAAGTATTTCAATGATGTCGCGTCCCTCTGCATCTTTTATCCCATTTACAATGGGGAGTGTTTGCAGGAGCTGTTCGACCTTGTACCAGCCGCTCTATTCAACCACCGTACCTCCCGCCTTAAGCAGAAGTACCACCCCCACCACCTTGATGGCTGGTGTTCAACCACCGCTCGTTTTCGCGCAGCTTTTTACTGCGCTGTACTAAATTGTGGAATAATCTTCCCTCAGCAGTGTTCCCGAATAGGTTCGACATTAGAGCCTTCAAGAAAAGAGCCTATCGCTTTCTCAAAAAGTCGGCAACGCATCAGTGACTTTCTTGGGTCGTTGGTGTCTATGGACTGCGGTGTTTGCTTACCATAAGGCAACCCGCATGCTCGTTTGCCTACTATTCTATAAAAAAAAAGAACGGGAAACTCTAACTTTTTTACTATACATATATTTACCAATGTCCTCAAGGTTAAAGTGAAGAAATCGAAGATTCAAGAACAAGTGTAGTTGAATGCTATAGGCAGAGCAGTTTGAACGGCAGGCGACAGGAGATACCTATGCCCAGCAGTGGGAAAATTAAAAAAAAAAAGAATTGTATCAAGGGAGCAAGATATTATAAATCTAAATTAAGTATACCTACGATTTAAAACAAAATGCATAAAACACAACAACTTATTATAAAATAACCATTTACTGTTTTTTTTAAAGAAAAAAGTAACAATATTTAGGCATTCCATCCGACGCAACACTCGATTACGCAGCCACTAGAATACTGTCAGTTTGTAAACAAAAAATATGAATATTTTCCGTAAAATCTGACGCCACCGCACACCGCAGCGTGAGTGAACTTATAAATATTTTTCTGAATTCATAAAGAGACCGAGGGCAGCTATTTAAATTGTTTCATGAATAGAGAAGTTCGTACGTTGGGTGTGTTTATTCTGCGTAGTTAACTCTAAAAATTGCTATGGAAATTAAAAATTTCGTCGCAGAAAAATTAAAATATGTCACGATTATGTTCCGAAACCAACTTCGTGTATTTTTTATTTTTATGAATGTTGAATTTAAATGGACTTGCAACGCAATACTATAGTATGAAGATTTTGGCACTTCAGCGAGCTAATCTGCCCGCTGGGCCATGTTCGGGACTTCAGGTCTTCAACTCAAACATATTTAGTGCGATAACTATGTGAAGTTACTGGTATAGATGGTCCATACAATATAGAATTCTACAGTTTACCCTTTCAGGCATGGAATATTTTTTAAACAAATCATTTCCTAGTAGAGTGAAAATAGAGAAAAGATACACTAGGCGATTTTCATATTTGTGCATAGCCTTTATACCTATCTTGAGATCGTAAGAGCCCCAAGTGAAATGTTGTCTATGAGTTCATCGCCAGGTTAGCTTGGGTCGCCAAATTATTCCTTATCTCACTTGGTTTTTTGATACGAAAACTTCTGAGTAACTAATATTTTAATTTGAATTAGACTGAGATCGAAGAAAGCCCTTATTCGGTTAAAATCGACTTGAGCTATTGTCTTCACTAAATAATAAATAAACTGTTATGTTATTTTTATTTTGACGACTTCGTGGCCTAGCGTTATCACGCCAGACTGCCACACCGGAGGTCAGGTTCGATCCCAGTCGGAGTCAAGATGGAAAATGATCTTTTTCAGATTGGCCTGGGTCTTGAATGTTTATCTATAATATAAATAAACTGTTATCCAAGTTATATATTTTTATTTGTCGCAAGAATATACTATCGTTAAGTGGCTAACGGTTATCACGCCAGACTGCCACACCGGAGGTCCGGGTTCGATCCCCGGTCAGGTCAGAATGGAAAATGATCTTTTTCAGATTGGCCTGGGTCTTGGATGTTTATCTATATTATAGATAAACATCCGGCCCATATGTCTCATATTTGTCATAAAATATAGTATCGTTAAAGTTAGTATCCCATAACACAAGTCTCGAACTTACTTTGGGGCTAACTCCAATCTGTCCGTATATACACAAGTCTCGAACACTTTGGGGCTAACTCAATCTGTGTGATTTGTCCGTTTATTTATTTATTTATATTTATACTTAAGAACTTAAATAAAAAAATTTTGTTTTTCATATGACACGCGTATTTAAATAATTTTCTGGTCCCTGTAAATAAATTTTAATTTTTATCTTACTTTAGTTTATGGTTCTTTAAATTATAAACTAGGTATTTATTTTATTAATTTCGTTTCCATTGACCTGAATATTTATCCAAAAGTGTTTTAGTAAACATTCCTGAATAGAAGCAGTGAATGTCTTTGTTCCAGCCACCGAGACACCCTGTATGTACCTGACAGATCATAAATCCACGGAGCTCTTTCTTCGCCGTCGAGCAAATAACTCAAGCCGAAGACAACTTGTCTTGCTTGGATATACAGTTGTAAGGGAATTTCTTTGCAACCTGAGAGTATTTAAATCTTCACTTAGTAATACACGCAATATTATTTGTGTATGAAAAATTAAAAAAAAAACTGACATTTTTACTTGTTTATTTAACTGAAAAAAAATCTGTTCGACACAGTGCACTGGTGCCAGAATATGTTTTTCCAACGAACTAATATACCATAGAACTCTAACAATGCCAAAAAAAATGGTTCCACGAAATATGAACCTAGGTGGGCGGGGCGTAAAATAGAGACCTCACTTCGCCTCAGTTCGCCGTGGCGCAGCGAGTTCAACGGTTGTACTTGTACCTAACGCATAAGTGTCAATTGTACGTATCGTAAAGTGGTGTAGAAATCACACAGATATTAAGAACAGCGGAATTACCTTTCTTTCCTTTGCCGAGACTTCAAACGCCAAGCTGGCCGTTTGATTGAGCGGCAGCCGGCTGCCGCGGTGTGTTGACCCCGCCCCGTGACCTTGACGCGCCCAATCGTGTACTAGCTTTTTCTATGAGAATGTGTGAGTGTCTTGTTGTATTTAAGTACATTTGTTTGCGTAAATGGAACCAAGATTTGAGCGTTCGTTGTATGAGAGTTACACTTCCATATTTATTTATAATTCAATGGTTTTTTCTTGCAATTTCTAGTGACTACTTAAAAGTCATATACTTAATTGAATTAAATAAAAGTATTTTTTATGAGTTGTTAAACACACAACAAAAATAATGCAGATGCACCTATAGATAACAGCAAGACTTAAAAAAAAAAGTAGATAGGTACATGAAAATAATAACTGCATTGCCTAAATTTATAGTGCGTCAATCTTTTCCCAAATATAACGCAAGTTGCAATGCAATTTTACATAACAAACTACCAAAAAAATGTAATTTCAGACATACAGCAAAAAAGAAGATAATTTACATGAGAAAAAGTTAAAATTTAGTGCGGTGTGTCGTCTAAATTGTTGTACAAAACGACCACGCCTGAGCTTAGATAGCTGAGCAGTGTGCACTTTGCTTTATGTAAATGAGTAGGGAAGTGAGGCTTGGGAAATTAGTAGCCTTGGTGCATACTAGGATTCACAATATTATGATCGTCATTAGTTAAATTTTGTCCTAATATGCTATTTGGACAAAATTTGATGATGACAAAAAAAAAGAAAAGTGTTGATAGAATATAATAGAATGATTTGTTTGCAGCAACATGGTGATGTTCAAATGTACATGATCAAAGAAAAATAAAGTCCAGCACGTTGCACCATCACTGGCATGCAAATGATGATAAATTGTCATTAATTAGTACGGTGGGACGTCAAGTACAACTAGATATGACGTACAGTTCCGAATGAAAGAGGGGTCCATGCCCCTCAACGGAACAGATATCTTATGTTTTAAAGAATTTATTTCTTATAAGATCTCATATATTTCCCCTTTGATTTACCTTTCTAATAATCAAACTATGATTAATTACAATGCCTAATTCATCAAAATTAACCTAAACCGATAAAGGTATACCTATTATATATCTTTTAAAACAACTTGCCTTAAAAATAAGATCAAAATCTTTACTGTCAGATTTTTTTTTAAAATTTCAGATATTAAAATTAAAATAGGTTGCTTAAATCCACCAAAGTTACCTAACCACGTGATTATTCATACCCTCCGTATGTCTAGTGTGCCTTATTTGCTTACACCAACAGTGTAAGGTATTTCTTACAACCCAATACTTTCGAACAAACACCCCCTCTAATTGTATTTGAACAGTGGAATAGGTTTATCGGCTCTATTTACTTTGGTGAAAGGTGTTATTTCATTCAGCACTTGAAAAAAATGTAAATAATATTTTTTGGGTTCCGAACTACAAAGGAAATAGGGAAAATATGGAGTCAATGTCCTTTTTATGGAAATAAAATATTGTGTGTATTTTGATGCCTCAAAACAAGAGAAAAACTACTTGTTCGATTTTCAACCGACTTCCCAAAAAAGGAGGAGGTTATATGTTTCGATGTATGTATGTTTTTTTTTATGTATGTTCGCCGATTTCTCCGCCTACAGTGGACTGATTTCCGAAATTGTTTTTTTATTCGTTTTTTTATTTTAAAGATACCTAACAAAATATAAAAATACCAACATTGCATTATAGAGCAAAAGCCCGCGATAGCATGCCCTTCCTTATTTTATTAAAACTAAAGATTTTCTGTGTATGTTCCAAACATTTAGTGACTATAAAAGTTGGATCATGATTACTTAGGCAGATTATTTGTAGCAATAACATTTAAAGTGGTAACTCAATTTCCTTAAAGTAAAGATTTTTAAAGATTTTATTCCTAATAATATAAGAAATCACGCCATCCATTATCAGGCAATTGGTGCAGATATAAACCCCTGCTAGACATTGTAACTTTACTAATTTATTTGTTTTATTATAAAAGCTGAATTTGTTATTTATAAAAGCTGAATTTTTTGTTTTATTATAAAAGCTGAATTTAATATGTATTACTTTGGAAGGCCCCAAGGGTGCTTTTTATACCTATAAAAATCATCCTTGCTATCCATATTACCTGCATAAGCAACTAAGATCCAAACTTCATACCTAGTCGCTAATATTTTTTACTCGTATATACCAAGCAGAGAAATATTCACCGGCACCGACTTCACCTCATTCAGTAGGTAGCATGCTAATACATTTTTCTTTATTGTTATTTCATAATTTTAAGTTTTATAATGGAAGTCGGTTCACTTTTTTGGAAAAAAGTTTTTTATACAACAAGTCAGCACCTTTAAAAAATCAAGTAAGTCTTTTAATCGTATAACAGAAATAAACTCCCTATCAAACATTTAGGAAAAACAAAAAATACTTAAGTCTAAAATTCTAGTGAATTAGTATCTATAGCACTTGTAAATTCGCTGCAAACAATTTAAAGCATTGCAAATTCGCGAACGTCGACGGTCAGAATTTACGTCGATGCTATATTGCGTACAACCCCCTTCGATCTTCTACCAAAAACAAACATCATACTGAGCAAACTATCTGTTCTGCCTTACGTACGATGGAATAGCTACTTTCCTACGTAAGCAAGCAGCATGTTAAATTAAATATTGCAGGATTAAATCTCTGATCTTTATTACCCAGTGTAAGTTCCCGCTTTAGTGTTTGAGGGTTTTAATCATCAATTATGAATTAGAATGCCTAATTTATCAAAATTAGCTTATATCTATCCATTTAAACCTACGTTATATTTATTTTCTTTTAAAGCTTCTCGCCATAAAAATAAGACAATGTCAGACAATTTCAGATATCAATATTAAAATAGGTTATTAAAATCCACCAAAGTTACCTAACCACGTGATTATTCATACCCTCCGTATGTCTAGTATACCTTATTTGCTTACATCAACAGTGTAAGGTATTTCCTTACAACCCAATACTTTCGAACAAACACCCCCTCTAATTGTATTTGAACAGTGGAATAGGTTTATCGGCTCTATTTACTTTGGTGAAAGGTGTTATTTCATTCAGCACTTGAAAAAATGTAAATAATATTTTTTGGTTTCCGAACTACAAAGGAAATAGGGAAAATATGGAGTCAATGTCCTTTTTTCACGGAAATAAAATATTGTGTGTATTTTTATGCCTCAAAACAAGAGAAAAACTACCTACTTGTTTGATTTTTTATACAACAAGTCAGCACCTTTTAAAAAATCAAGTAAGTCTTCAATCGTATAACAGAAATAAACTCCCTATCAAACATCTAGGAAAAACAAAATATACTTAAGTCTAAAATTCTAGTGAATTAGTATCCGCACTTGTAAATTCGCTGCAAACAATTTAAAAGCATTGCGAATTCGCGAACGTCGACGGTCAGAATTTACGTCGATGCTATAATGCGATAAAGTACAACCCCTTCGATCTTCTACCAAAAAACAACATCATACTGAGCAAACTATCTGTTCTGCATACATTACCGGTTTTGCAAAATCCTTGAATAGCTACTTTCCTACGTAAGCAGCAGTGAAGTAGGCATGTTAGGTAAATATTGCAGGATTAAATCAGTAATTAAATACGGTGTGAGCATCTTTATTACCCGGTGTAAGTTCCCGTTTAGTGTTGAGAGGTTTTATTCGAATGAAAACGAAATTAACGCAGAAAAAGTATATGCGAATGGTATTAGGAGTTGTATTTAAATTTTAATCTAGATCTATCTTAACTTATCTTAAGAACTTAATGTGGCTCGTTGTGGTGAATTTTTTTAAGAGTTTTTTTTTTTTATTAAATATGTTGATGTTTATAACAGTAGGAAATTCCTGTAGCGGCATACAGTATTGCTTCTATTGTTAACAATTGTTAGGTATCTAAAACGTTGTGATTGAAGAATTAATCAATTGACTTAACCATTGTTTACCCATTGTATATTTCACACCTTATTTAACGACTGCTTAACGCAAAATCGGGTCGAACCACAGATTTTGATGGGTCGGACCCTAATTATTCCTAAAGTGCTAAGCACACAACCCTTGAGTATAAAAGACGGTTCACAAGCACACTTACTTCTTATAAAACCGCCATAAATATGGAAAACCAATAAGAATTTTACTTTATCATAAAATGCCCACAAAGGGAAAGTAAATTTTGCGAGGTGTATGATGAACCCGTATTGGGACCTTATGGAGACCCCAATAAATTGACCTCGAGTCAATACTACCCTCATACTACCGGTATTTTCAGGTTATTTCTAAAAGATTTCATACAAGATACGACTGTTGGTGAAAATGAAGTCGGTGGTTATATTATTGATACGTGGGAGTTAGGTTGTAAAGATGTTATATTATGGGTTTGCTCCAAAGAGGATGAACACATAAGTTCGATTGTATAAAGTTTGCAAAACATCATTATTTTAGCATTAAGAAATCGGTGCAAGGTTGTTATTATAAAGCTGAAAATCCACCTCGAGCTATCTTTACACACCGTAGTGGAAGATCGGCTTAAAACTTTGTAACCACATTTTCTAACACATAAATAAAATTGTTAATAACTCTAGGTGCATTTGTATAATGTGTAGTTAGGACAAAAATTAAACAATGATTTAACATTTTCGTTTTGTTTAAATAAGTGTCTTCTATTCAAATCCGACCCTTTTCTAATTACTCTGCAGTTCTACTAGTCGAAATAAGGCTCTAATGAGAAAAACGTTAAATTTATCTTAACCCGGTCCTAATAACGGAATGTCTTAATGCTGTCCAATTAGCCCTCATGGCCGAACATTTGAAATAATAGTTTAATTTTAGAGCAAATGTTGAAAACAACTGTTCGTTTTATAGAAATTGCGCAATTACAGAACTGTTTCTATCTTTATATAGCTGGAAAATTATTGTTTTAATGTTATTAGATAGCTCTGTAGGGACTTCGTACTAAATTAAATTTATTTTTACTTCTATATATATATATATATATAACTCAAAGGTGACTGACTGACTAACATAGTGATCTATCAACGCACAGCCCAAACCACTGGACGGATCGGGCTGAAATTTGGCATGCAGGTAGATGCTATGACGTAGGCATACGCTAAGAAAGGATTACCGCGAGCGAAGCCGCGAGCAAAAGCTGGTTTTATTATAAAGTTATTATGAATAAGAAAGCAAGTTTTTTTGACTCCCTAAATGATTTGAGTACCTACTTGAAATAAAATTATTGTCAGTAGAAATGGATTCACAATAAGGACAAGAATTCCCCGTTTAAAACCCATTCCTTTGATTGATTTTTACAATATGTGAGGGAAGCTGGCACATTCTATACTTTTTCTTCGCTCCCATGCCAGAACGAAACCACCTAAAAGTACATTAAAACTAATTGTAAAATCAGAACTGGATTGTAGGTTTCTTGACTACTGTTCAATTATTCACTCCTATATCCCAAGGTCCGTCTTAACGCTAGGAGAGTGGATCCTGGATAATATAGATAGGTACCTGGATCGCTGACCACAAACTAAGAATAATTTAGATTCCCTGCAGATTTTCCCGAGAAGCAAGTTTCCGTACTACCATTACCGTAGACATTTGTCTTGATAGATCTAACATTTATTTTGGTGTATTCTCTAAATGCTGTTAAGCGTGTCCATTGTTTATCCAATGTAGACTATACGTAAACTGCTAATATTGCACTTACAGTACAAATTTC